>BQNB010086836.1:0-28078 GCA_026074375.1 Tanacetum coccineum
ACAACTAAAATTTTTACTTATAATCGTAATACGAACTAATTTTTAAAATCTCGACAAAAAGACGAATAATAAAAAAATTATTATATTAATACTCGACTAAAATACGAAAAACATGATTTTATGTAAAACTCCTAACACCTATTTTGTAAATTAAAAACATTGTAGTACCTATACTAAAGTTGTTTTATCAAACTAAATTGGGATAATGGGTTAAAGTACTAAAACATGTTCAATTTCTTTTATTTTATCTATCCTCGAATCATAATTCTTTATTTTCAATTTCTTAAATTATCTAATTATAATACTATTTCTACTTTTTTAAACCTAATATATTTTCGTTCTATTATTCTTAAATTATCTATTATATTATTTCTTTACTTCTTAAAATTCTGATATATCTTAATCCTTAGTTCTATGATTTTTAAATTTCTGATATTCCTTCTTAGAATCTGTAACAACCGGAAATTTTCGAAATTTTAAATGACTATTTTACCCTTTGACTTTGCGGGTCCGACTTGACCTTTTGACTTTTGATCTTTTATTTTCACATAAAAACGATTACCGCGTAACCGGAAATTTTTTGAAACATATTTAAATAATAAATCATACTTATTATTACACATCTCTCATGTGCAAATTTATTTTTAACTTATTTGACTTGAAAACGAGAAGAGATATGTTATTACTAAATTGACTTATCATAAACGACTCGCTAAAGCACGTTTTCACGACTCCGCCTCTAAAGCAATTTGATGTAAAACGATATTTCGGACAACTTTTTAGTTTTGCCCGAGACCCGAAAACAAGCAGAAAATGACCGAAATACCCTCGCAAAATTTTAGAAGCGAGAACAACGCGTACCGACACAAAAATAATTAAATTATATTTAATTATCACTATTTATTAAATAAAAATATTTAATAAATTTTTATCATATTATTCAAAAGCGTTTATTTTAAAACGCGAAAGTTCAAGTTAAAACTTATTTTACGGTCAAAGCTTAAAAGCGATACCCAATAATTGATAAACATTTTAAATGAGTTTTATAAAAACATTTATGAAATACTATTAAGCAAACACTCATTTTTGTAGGAAAAATCATTTGGAATGCAATGTCGCAAGTTTCGTGTTTTGAATCATCCATTAAATATCTTAAACGAGTCCCGAACCATTGTTTACCAAAAATTACACTTTTGGTCCTTGTAGTATATTTTCAGCATCACCCCTCATGTATTAAACAATTTACATTTTTTTATATATAACTTTCCTAATTATATATAAAAACCAAACTAGGGTTTCATTTTCATTTGATATAACCAAAACACACACACCCTCTCCCATAAAGTTTCCGGCGCCTCCCTCCCACTTCCGGCGAGATCCGGCCACCTCAGCCGACCACCACCACCCTACTCCACCATGGGTCTACATCATCACCATCGGATCCATCTCCATCTATACCACTCCACCATCGTCGCTGCCTCCACGCTAGCCAACACCACCATGGCTGCCATCTCGTCACCATCTCTGAACCACCACCCTCTACACCACGTCCCCCACCATCATCGTCACAACCATCGTGACCACCACGCCACGCCCTCCGAAAATCTACATAAGGGTGCGTTCGGTTTTAAAGAAAGCACCAAAGGGTGCGTGTGGTTTTGTATAAACGACCCAAGGGGTGCGTTTGCTTATTTTATTAACCACTAAGGGTGCGTCGGGTTGGCTATGTAAACACACGAGAGTGCGTTTGGTTTTTATTACCGCACCACGGGTGCGTCGGGCCTTCATAACAACAAGGGTGCGTCGGGTTTCATGGCTCGCACCAGCAGGGTGCGTTCGGTGTGGTTTTTCGCAGATTGGGGTGCGTGTGGTTTTCACAGCAGGGTGCGTTGGTTTAATAAAACCACCCCAAAAAGGGTGCGTTTTGGTTTCTGTTGCACAAAACAAAATGGTGCGTTGGGTTCATAACCCAAATAGGGTGCGTTGTGGTTTATCAAAACACCATAAAGGGTGTTTGTCCTGGTGGTTTAACACCACGAGAGGTGCGTTTGGGTCTAGAAATAGCTCAAGGGCGCGTTTGTTTGTTCGATTCAACGCCAAGGGTGCGTTTGGTTTAACAACAGCAGTTAGGGTGTGTTTGGATCGGGGTTTAGCACGAATAGGGGTGTTTGGTTTGGCAGAATCACCCAAAAGGGGTGTTTGGGTTGGCAGAATCACCCAAAAGGGGTGTTTGGTTTGGCAAATTGCACCAAGGGGTGCGTTTGGGTTAACAGAAATGCACTAAGGGTGCGTTTGGTTTAGCAGAAATGCAAGGAGGGTGTGTTTGGGTTAGCAGTTAACACCATAAGGGTGTGTTTGGTTTAGCAGAAATGCAAGGAGGGTGTGTTTGGGTTAGCAGTTAACACCATAAGGGTGTGTTTGGTTGGGCAGTTAACACCATAAGGGTGTGTTTGGTTTGGCAGTTAACACTCAAAGGTGTGTTTGGTTTGCTGTTTAACAGCTTTCGGTTGTGTTTGGTACAATAACCCACATAGGGTTTTCTTGGCTATATTGTTTAGTTAGTTATTAACTTTTGTTTAAAATATGTACTTATTAAAACATGCGATGTTTTAAATTTAGATTGGTTGATTGAAAAGTGAAAAACGTTGAGTTTTGTAAAAATGGGAAATGTCACTTAAACAAAAAGGTCATGACGAAATTTCTAAAAATGTATATACTTATTATTTTTAGATACAACTCCTATCATCTTTGAAGGACGATAAAATGACAAAGTTATAATTTAAAGATATTTTAAATTATAATTTCACAATAACTCGGCAACAAACCAAATACAAATTTATAAAATATTATTTTTCAATCGGCTAGTCCCATAAAAAGTCACAACTTTGGGACGAACATTTAGAACAAACATCGTTTAATTAATTGTTACCTTAAAACGCTCGATTAGTTTTATGCAGAACTATTATTTATTAATAAATGGTGATTCCGAAAACGTGTCGTGGTTATTTACTCGAGCTTATTATATAATACTTGCCAAGGTATAATGACTTCACAATTTAATCTTTTGATTTCTGGTCGTTATTATATAATTCGCTGTAGTGGTATAATGTGCATGGGAATATATTGGAATATATTGAACATACTTTGTTATATAATTCCGTAGGAATTTATACTTTTGAATATTTTATCGAACCAACCACCTCAAGACCAAACTGCACTCGAACCTAAATTCCATTTATCAACGGGTCGTGTTGATGTAATCATCCATCGGGTAACTAAATTCATTATCCTAAACTAGTAGGATTTAACCGTTAAGATAAATGGCAACTTCTCGGTCAAGCCGTTTCGTCTTCCGTTTGTGTTGTGCATATTAGATGCCTATCTGCAAGATCGTTCTTCATCATCAAGGTGAGTTTATAGCCCCATGTTTTACTTGTTTTACATATATTTTTGGGGTGAGAACATGCTTGTTTAGAAATTCATTTGCATGGTCGATTTTATTTACGTGTTTACCATATTCATTTAATGTCGATTACATATTGATTGTACATGAATGTTTACAAACTCGTTTACATACTCATTTACATATCTTACGACGAGATACATCACTAGTTTTCACTTATGGATACTACAACTTGGATTTCATTCTAATGATTATGGATTAGCTTAAGTTGTATGAACTGTTAATTACTCGGAGGGTAAGCGACGACTGTTATAAGATAGATTATTGGGATTGGACGGATCCCCATTCGGGTGACTAGCTATCACCGGGAACGAACGTTATACCATGTCGGATCATGATTGGATTGGCGCCTGCGGGGCCAACAATCACATACACATGAATATTTTTATTACTGCCTGGGTGTTCTTGGAGGGGACAACCTACGATGGGTACATTCTTACAGTGCCTTGAATAAAGTGGCATACAAACAAGTCTACGTCACAGTTTCATGAACTTAGGTGTGTAATCATAATCACAAATGGTGACTATTGTATTAGATACAATGGTCATGCGTACATTACAAATCTTGGATTTGAACATATATTCATACATTTTGTGACTATTTAAGGATTGAAATAGGTCAGGCATGCATTACAAATCTTTGATCCAACATTTTAAATCATTTTATGATACTGTAGAGAGACAGTAGTCACTAAACGTTTTACATGGTACTGTGACGACACAGTAGACAAATACATTCATTGGAATTTACATTTATACTTTAACTAACCTATGAACTCACCAACTTTATGTTGACGTTTTTAAGCATGTTTTTCTCAGGTGAACTAGATGCTTGGTTTACTGATGTGCAATGGAGTCTAAATTGACAAGATTTCATTCATGGATTTCTACTTATATACAAATGATCAAATCTCGTTGTATTGCTTTCAAGCTTTTCATTGTGATGCAATTATGGGACAAATGTTATATTAATTTAAGAAAATCAACGAGATTACTTTTTAAACGACACATTTAGAGGTCATTCTCTTGTATCTTGTGATGTTGTATTATGAAGTAACGCCCCTGGACACATTTCCGATGCGACATAAATTTTGGGGGTGTTACAAAACATATCCTAATGGTGATTTAACTATATAGAACTCATATGTGCATAAAATGATAAATGTAAAGACATAAAGGGTTTTAGATAACCTTATGGTGATGTAATATGATAACTAACACAATCTAAACCCTTGTTTAGATTATAAACCAAAGCTTGCAAGATCTTGAAACCCTAAACCCTAATCTTCCATTTTTCTTGTTTAACACTTGTAAATGTTTAACCAAACCTTCAAACCATCTTAGTAAGTCTTAGATATGATGTGTGTATGCTTGTATAAGTAGTAGACAAATTTGTATGGGTTGGTTGTGGTGCTTGGTTTTGAGCCGTGAGCTAGGAGGGGGGAGGAGGAGAGGTTTTTGTGTTTTACACTTATACAAATGAGATGTGTGTGTTATAGTTGCTAGTGAATGTCTTTTATATCTCACATGGCTAGACAAGATGTACATAGAAGTCTTGGGATAATGGGAGGATTTCATGGAAAGTCTTTGGTCTTTGTCTCAAAAAGAAGATTTGGGGGCCCTATTTTAAGGAATTGTGTTTTTCAACTTGTAATATCTTTGTGTTTTTCATCCTATAACCGGATATGTATGTATATAGGTAAGATATTTTTTGTAATTTTTATGTATTGGGTATAAAAGTGGGTATTTGTTGAAGCGTAGAAAAGTTTTGGTGCTTCCAGGTATGCCTAAATGTATTTAAGTGCGAAATAGTAAACGTTTTACACTGAACAATAAAATAGGAATATAAAGTTGATTATTACTTTCGTAAAAAATACTAATATTGCTTGCTGACGAAACTTTAATTCGTTTGGTGTCGTTTACGTTAATTGTTGATTTTTAGTTTACGCGAGTGGTGTTACTAATAAGAAGAAATATAAAGTAAACGCGTACGAGAAAAAAAAATAATTAGTAAAATAGATGACGTCGTAAATGACCTGAAAATATGAAATGTTACAAACAACTTCCCCTATATACATAGGTTGGCACGTTCTGAGACCAAACAACAGCTTTGCGATGCCCAATGACGGGGGAGTACGGGTGAGGGGGATATGAGCGGAGCAAAAGGAGCTCGGATTGAGGGTCCCGTAGACTTGGGAGAAGACTCATTAGTTCCACAGCACGAGATGCCCTTTTCACAGCCAAACTACTAATAAACCCCGCATCCCGGCTAACCGCGCCTCCAAGGAGTCACCACAAGTCGTCTCCTAATATCTGCTGGGAACAACCCCTTTTCAACTTCACCCCATTTTGCATGATGCCAAAAAAACTTCTGTTTTCTAATGTTTGAGTTCAAGGCCCAGGTGGTGCCCTCTGCTCACCCCCCCCCACCCCCCCCCCCTTGATTATATCTATGGCTTTCGCAACCTCTTTAGTGTCTTCGATAATTGTACCATCATCCAAATACCAAGCATGGAAAAGAAGTTGGCATCAATCCCTGATCCGATGAACAAGTGGGTGCAAAACTAGAGCAAAAAGAAGAGGCCCTAAAGGGCCCCCTTGCTGAACTCAAATCGTGGGCCAAATATGGTCATCACCTACATATAACCTCACCGACTGACCATCTAAAAATCCACCCATAAGGAAATAGACGGGCATCGATTCTGAACCTCATGTATGAGGGTAGTCGGATCCACCAAGTTGAAGGCATTAGAGAAATCAACAGTAAGCATAGCCAATGACCCATTCGAGTGAAACTTATTTAAGAATCTATTCGTGCCATGGAGCACGGCCTCTGCCCCGCTAGGGACTCCCACCCCAAACTAAAAGTCCCCAAGGTATTTGGACATCTCCTTCCTGACATCCCTTATAGCCACCTTAGAGGCCAACCTCCTTCAACATCGCCCACGACGTCAGGCCATTTGATACATTGGTCGGTTTTGAGGCAATTGCGTGAGGGCGCAGATCCACAAGAACTCCGCCGAAACCTTGGGGCACCTCCCCGTCCAAAATAAATTTAACACCACCACAGAGATAAATCCTTGGTAACCAAACAACGATCGCGACCCCTCAGCCTACATAATGCATCTAAATGTGTATGGGTCTCAAGTCCGTCTTACGGGGGCCACAAGACGTCCCTTTTGGGAAAGATTGAATACCCCCAAGAACACTATCAACGTCCACAACAAGAGGAGGCTCCGAGGGCAATGAACCAAGCATAACGGGAGGGGGCAGTATGGGGTGCTTAGCCAACAACGCTATCAAAGTATCCATACCGAAAGGTGCCACACCTGAAGAGCATAAAACCTTAACAGCAGCAGTGAAGTTCCCGTCCGATACTTTCCTCAAACATTGTTTAACATTGGTGCCTACAGTTAAGCTATCGGACCCAGATACATGGTCATCCTTCCCCGATACCACCCTCAAAGGTTGGGCAAAAAGCGATGGAATATGTTCAATAAACCCATCCCCACCCCAAGCTGCCAACTCCCGTTGAATACTATGGCATTGCAAAGACTTCCTGTTACCAGACCTGCGCTCCTGACGGTTAGAAGGCCTGAAAACACGCAACGTGTAACGTGGTAACAACAAAAGTTTAACCCACGTCTCAATAGACGTCGGTGTAGCCGCCACCTTACCCAGAGCAGGAGCTAAAGCATGGGAAAACGCCATACGACAACTATGAGGGATGCTCTTAACCGTCGTGATAGGTAGGTAGAACACACGGTCAAGGAGAACCTCATCCACAACCACCCCTCCCAAAGGAGCCACTTCCTTCTTAACCTGTGACCTAACGATCCCTACTATGAACTCCTCCACATCTCCCGCCACCCACTTGAACCGGGTCATCCCATCAGTATGATGGCATGCCCGACTGAGAGCATGTAAACACATACACACCCCACACAGCCACTGATCTAAGGCCTTTAAAGCCTCCCCAACTAAAACAAACAATTCACAATCTGTGGAAAGCGCCTCTCGCAAGGGCCCCCTCTGATCGTCCGAAGACAAATGGAGACGCTTAATATGTGCAACCAACCGAGGAAACCCCCTTGGGGGGAAACCCCACCTGGGAGGGCGGACCCCACCCCCCCCCCCCCCCCACCTCCATTCCATCTGGGCAACAATGTAAAACTCTAAATGGGCACGGGGAGGGTACCAAAACACCCGTGAGAACAAACACTCACCTCCATGGAGGGAGCTTAAAAGAAGACTCCCACGCGGCGGCGGGGCTGGGGCGGTCCCCCCCCCCCCCCCCCCCCCCCCCCCCCCCCCGCCCCCCCCCCCCCCCCCCCCCCCCCCCCCCCCCCCCCCACCCCCCCGTCCCGGCAGCACAAACTCCTTTAAGGGACTGAGAAGTTCCACTAACTCTATTAGTATTTATAGCTAGATAACCAAGTACTGTGCGAACATAGGTGCCAAATGACTAAAGGCTCTGTCATTGCGTGGAGGGCAATTATCTCGAACACCTTATATGCAATTCTTTTCTTAACACATGACCATATTTTATTATTGCTGCTACCTCACTAGAGTAATGATCATCATGTACAAAAACTATAATTCTTGCTGTAATTGTTTTCAATATGATAACAAAATCAAAAATATGAAATACCGTGAATAGTCGATTTTTGTGTTGAGAGATGATCGGTTTGGGTTGGTGTTGGATAATTTTAGGGGAAATTATTAGGCGTGAATCCAATATATATTGAGGAGAATGGAAATCAAGAATGGCGATTGAATCCGGTCTCGTGTTGTTTTTGGTAATTTTTTAGGGATGGATTTAGGGATGAAGTGTAATTATTAACAAAAGGTGAAAATAATAATCGGATTAAGATTGGTGTGGATTTAGGGATGGATTTTGGGTTTGAGTGAAAAAAGAGGTAACCTGACTAAGATTGCTGTTAAAAGGAACATTTGAGGTCAATTAAAAAGATGAATACTAAGATTGCCGTTTAAACTTTGTAAATGTTGCAGGATTACGGTGAGGAATCTGAAGAACTTAACATTGTTCAGGAGTATGACAAATGTTTTGTACTTTTTTTTGTGTTGATTTTTAGATTTTATATAAATTAAGGGGGTGTTTGGGATTGCTTATGTTTTTCTTTAAGCTAAATATTTACATAAACGATGAATTGAGATTTATGCCTCACCCATTTGATTTTACAGCTTATGGTAAATGCGTCAAGCCTAATAAACATCATTATCTACTTTCTAAAAAAATAATTAGAAACGTATAGTGCTATAAATTTTGCGGCGTTGTGAACTGAATCAAAGATCTTCTAGCTTAATTGCGCCACTATTAGTGATTTAGAAAATATTTGTCGCATATTAATGCCTAAAACTCAATGAACACTACCTTTCGTAAATGATAATCGACAAACACAAGTATATATAAATCAAACTTATAAATGATAGTGCTTCAGCCATAGATACATGTGTTATGAAATTAGTCGGCGAAATCAAATTAAAAGGATAAAGTAAACACTATTGTCAGCTTCTCGTTTAAAAGATGCGAAAATTACAGCAGATGACACTTTTTGTAACACTTTTCAAGCAGATGACACATTTTTTGGAATTACCAAATTGGACAAAGATGTCGCTCAACAATTCGAGGGAGATTTATAAATTCGAGCGACATTAAACGTGTTGGATAGGCAACAATTAAAAAAAAAAGAATGTCGCTCAAAAGTTCGAGCGAGATGTATTATTTTTGAGCGACATTCACTATTCGGCGGGCCCCAGTTTATTAAAAAGTGAGAAAAATATGATTATCACAATACATATATCTATACTACTTTATAATGGAGATTTCACCTATTCTTGAAAAGAGTAGGAATTGAAAAGTTGAAATTATTTAAGGAAATATGACAAAGTCATTAAAAAATGTTTTCAACCATTTCATATCATTTTACCACAAAACTTTTGTTTAAATTATATTAAGAAAATATGTCCCACAGGCATTAAAAAACGATTACAACCATTTCATATCATTTGCCAAAAGTTTTCCAACACGATTTTTCAAATCAATTTTCAATCATCGAATGAGTAATTTCATTAATGGTGGATTGCATAATTTAATTTAATAATAAATATTAAACGGTGTTTAAATATTTTGGAAACTATAAGCAATATATAAGAAAAAATTTTTTTTAATATTGTACATAATTACATATACATTTTAACTCTACTATACGTGCTCAATATTAATACATAATTAAAAGTTTATGGCAAAATCTCATGCGTACACAATATCTTTCAGACTTGCCACGAGAAACTGGCGTAGGTAATATAATTTTCTATACTACTTTATAATGGAAATTTCATTCATTTTTGAAAAGAGAAAGAATTGAAAAATTGAAAATTGTACAAGCCTTAAAAACCAAATATATAACACATTTTACTATTAATATTTGTAATAATGATAATTGATAATTTCGGATGCTTTGAATGCTAATTGGCTAATTATGCATTAATCTTTAGAAATGTACAAGCCTTAAAAACTAATAATATTGACATTAAATGTGTGACTATTAATTTAATTGAATGTTAATTGTTAATTTGAAAGTTCAAATTAATAGCCATCAATGCCTTATATAAATATATTATACACCGATGGACACAATCTCATTCACCTCAATTCACATTCGACTTCCTCTCTTTTTTCTCTAAAACCACCCAGTCGTCTGCCACCCACCACCATCGTTTCCCCGCCCTCAGGGAGCCATGCCTTCGGTTGCCGTCGCTTCGCTCACCTGTGCCAGCTACACAGGAGAACAAAACTTTTTTAGTATTTTTTAATAATTTAATATAATTATATATTTGGTGCCTATTTTGAGGGTTTTTTTGTTATATATTTTTGAAGGTTTATGTTTTTCAAATGTTTTTTAAAGATAGGAACTAGTGTTATGGACAATAAGAAGACTACAATCATTTAGGCATAAGACACGACAACAAGATAAAGTATACGAGGAACGTGAAGAAAGCTGTTGGATGTCTGCAATCTTCGCAACCCGGGTATATTCTATTCGAAAGCCATGAAGTGGTGACGAATGAAGTACCTGATGGTGCAAGACACAATCTTAGCATCCATTTATTGGCATAGAAACAGCTACAAACTATCGAGTTTAAATTACTATCTTAGTCAATATTTTAGGACGACAAATAAACTTTACATTTTAAAACAAATATTTTTAACTTGTGATATGAACTTCCGGTTATGTAACTTTTATAAACTAACATTGGATTCGACAAATGTAAGCATGATTTTCATTTGTCATGCACAAATTATTAGTCTATACATAATTATTATTAAGACTTGACCCAAATTTTAAGTATGATTTAGTTTTAGGACATTGTTAAATTTTTGGTCAATGATTAGATTTTCATTAATCTCCATTAAGCTGGATCCTTAGATGTAGGATTAGTCTTTGGTCACAAGTCATATATCTACTATTATCTATACTTCTATACTCATTATTAAATCATATTGTCCACAACGCAAGTTCTTTTAAAAGAGTAAAATGTTGAAAGTTGAAAAATGTGCAAGCTTTGGAAACTAAATGTACAAGTCAAACTAAGAATTTTGACATTAAATGTGTGACGAAAAACTTAAAAATATACAAGTTTTGAAAACTAAATGTACAAGCCTTAGAAACTATTAATCTTGACATTAAATGTGATTGGTAAAATTTGATGACTTGACAAAAATATGTTGTCCGGATTTAATGACATTAAATGTGTGATTGATAACTGATTTGTAATATGAAATTCTTTGTGGTTTATATATACAATTTGACCCGTTTTTCGACCAGAACCGGTTGAACCTGCTGGTTCGAACTGGGTTTCAAAACAATATGTTTAATCTCTAAACCATCAAACTTTTATTATTTATTGTTTATAACCTATAAACTTTTTTTATCACTATAATTATTTACCGTTAGGAATTCCCGCCGCTATGCGCGGGTACTCGTCAAGTACGAGTATATATGTAGTTTTATCATCTATGTAGTTTTATCATCTCTTGTGTGACTCACTCTCACTATGCCCTAAAACCTTCGCCTCTACATAAGCCGCACTCTTTGCTATTCATTTCTCTCATACTCTCTCTCTACCTCTAGAGAGGGAATCATAAAACAAAGCAAATAGTGTGTGTTTCATCTATTTCTTCATTAAATATCAATCTTTTATACAAAATAAACAAAACCCATTTTTGATATCCATTCTTTCTTTCATTTTGTTAATAAAACTAAGAAATTTGTTATCTTTTTAGTCTTTTTTGTTGGTTTTTAAAAAGGGTATCTTGAAATGACACCAAGTGTTGATCTTGTGGTATCCAGTTTATTATGTGCCGAAGAGAATGATAGCATTTGTTACTTTGATGATGATGTTGATGGTTTTGTAGATGATTATGAACATAAAAATAAAAATGAAAACTTGGTTAGAGATCTTGAAACTATTTTTGATTTACCTTTGCAAAATGATGAGTGTTTGACTTTGTTGACTTTAAAAGAATCTGAGCAATTTGTGGGATTTGTTGACTATTTACATCAGTTGAAAGATCAAAACATTTTATTGGTTGCAAGACAACAAGCTGTTGACTGGATTTCAAAGGTAACTTTGTTATGATTTTAGTAACTTTATGATGGTAGTTAGCCTAAAGTAGTATTATTAGTATTTGTTTATAAATATTGGTATCTTATTTTGATTATATTTTGGCTTAGGTACACACTCATTTCAGTTTTGGACCATTATCTGCATATCTATCTGTAAACTATTTGGACAGATTTCTTGCTGTCTATGAATTACCAGTAAGTTATTATCTATGATAAATGCTTTTGTGTGTTATTTTTTATTTATTGCTTTTTTATTAATTTTGTTTAATATATAGAAGGACAAACCATGGATGATACAATTGCTTGCTGTCACATGTTTGTCACTTGGTGGTAAAATGGATGAGACTGAAATGCCTTTGATTTTGGATATGCAGGTTATTTTCCACTTTTTCATGCTTTTGATATTAAATGTTGACTTTTTAGTGAGTCAAACTTAAAAAAATTGATTGGATTGTATACTATTATAGGAGGCTGGTGGATCAAGATTTGTTTTTGAGGCAAAAACAATTCAAAGAATGGAATTGATTGTTTTGAGTACATTGGATTGGAGAATGAAATCAGTGACTCCATTTTCTTTCATTGATTCATTCATTGGAAAGATTAATGATAAAAGTCAAAGTCAAATGAGTTCAAGATCTTTGATCTTGAAATCAACCCAACTCATTTTAGGTTTGATCAAAGGTATAAGATTATACCCTTTGTGTAAAGATCATTAATTTGATGAACACATGGCTAATTTGGTAATTTCACAATGTAGGAATTGACTTCTTGGAATTTCAACCATCTGAGATAGCAGCAGCAGTGGCTATTTATGTAGTAGTTGGAATTGAAGTTGAAAAGTATCAAATTTCATCAATCTTTGAATTTGTAAAGAAGGTAGTGCATTGTGCATTATTGCTTTTACATTTGGTTAAAATTAGTGAAAATTGACTTGTAATGATTTTTGAAATGGGTCATCGCAGGAAAGGGTTGTTAAATGTATGCAACTTGTGACCAAAAGTTGTTCCATGAGCTTTGGGAGTGGTATATTGAGGTCATTGCCTGAAAGTCCAATAGGTGTGCTTGAGGCTGCAATTTTGAGATATAAAAATGATGATTCACCTACTTGTGCTAAAAGGAGGAGGCTCAACAACATTAGCCTGTGAAAAAAGATGGATGAAAATAAATTTGTTGGATTTATTATTTAATTTTTGGTAGAGTGGATTGTTTGGTTTTTGGTTGTGACATAAAAAAAAGAAAGTTAAGGAAGAATAAATACAAGAGGTAGTAGCATGGCATGGAACAATAGGAGTTACTCCATATGAGGTTGTAATTTATGAGAAGTCTTTAAAGTAAGGAGAGTAGACGAGGAAAACTATAAAAATGGAAATATATACATTAAATTTTGTTTTTTTTTTTGTTTTTGTGTGGAGGCAGGTTGCTTTCGTATATAATTTTTCATTCATTTTACTGGGCATGTGACTTTAAATGTTGGGGTTTTATTTTATTTTTTACAAAATGATAACTGAATTGTATTTTATAATTTTCATTTCAATTATTAAATGAGTAAAAGTAATATTAAGTAGTATATCAGAATGAGCATACTAATATAGATGTCATAAGCATTTCAATATTGAGCTTGTTTTGTTCACAATTCGAAAGTTATTTTAACGGTATATTTTTTTACGAATGAATTGATGATATTTGTTACATAGCCGAAAGTAGGTAAAAGTTTAAGGTCGTTTCCGTAATTTTTTTCATAGTTTGAGGCTGCGTTTTGTAATTATTTTTTGGTTTTGGGCCGGGCTTCTAATTGCTTTTTTGGCCTTCTTGGGCTGTTTTTAGAAATATTTTTTAGATAATAGTTTTGGGCCGGTTGGGCTTTTCTTTGGCTTGCTGGGCTTTTTTTTCTCCTTGTGAAACGACGCCGTATTAAACGGCAAATAGGATATAGATAAATTCGAAAGTTATTTTAACGGTATATTTTTTTACGAATGAATTGATGATATTTGTTACATAGCCGAAAGTAGGTAAAAGTTTAAGGTTGTTTCCGTAATTTTTTTCATAGTTTGAGGCTATGTTTTGTAATTATTTTTTGGTTTTGGGCCTTGTTGGGCTTCTAATTGCTTTTTGGCCTTCTTGGGCTGTTTTTAGAAATATTTTTTAGATAATAGTTTTGGGCCGGTTGGGCTTTTCTTTGGCTTGCTGGGCTTTTTTTTCTCCTTGTGAAACGACGCCGTATTAAACGGCAAAGTAGATGATAGATAATGTTCGAAAGTTTATATTTTACGGTATATTGTTTTTACGATGAATTGATGATATTAGTAATCATAGCCGAAAGTATTTAAAATTTTAAGGTTGTTTCCGTAATTTTTTTCTTAGTTTGAGGCTATGTTTTTTTAATTAATTTTTGTGATTTTGTGCCTGTTTGGGCTTCTAATTGCTTTTTGGCCTTCTTGGGCTGTTTTTAGAAATATTTTTTAGATAATAGTTTTGGGCCGGTTGGGCTTTTCTTTGGCTTGCTGGGCTTTTTTTTCTCCTTGTGAAACGACGCCGTATTAAACGGCAAATATGATATAGATAAATTGTATTTTATAATTTTCATTTCAATTATTAAATGAGTAAAAGTAATATTAAGTAGTATATCAGAATGAGCATACTAATATAGAACTTAAATGTATAACTTTTCAATACATGCTTTTTTAATATTTTGGTATGTATCCTTTATCTAACAATTCAATTTGAATCAAGTAAAATAGTTTCTCAATAAAGATTTCATTAGAGTCGGTTATCTATGCTTGATATGTCATTATTAACACAACGTGAAAACCACAAGTAGCAACCAAGGTTCAGAATCTTGATCACGTATACTTTTGGCAATTACGATAACCGACTTTAAAGTTAAACCAATTTTCATACATTTCTTGGAAAAATATTTATGTTCGTGTTACATAGGCAATCACCAAGAATTTTCATTTTCCAATCGGGAAACAATAGATAAATGGCTGCTTAGTCTAACGCACACATGATAAAGCTGAAAAACAAAATTTCTCTATAACAAAATCATAATCAGCCAACTTGAGTTCTAAAGATTGAAACTTAAATGTCTTGCTGTAAATAAAGTCTCAAATTTGATTTTAATCGGATAAAGTTATTTTATATGATAATTATTGGATTTAAACGATAGCAACACCTTCATGCTAGTCTAACCGATTAGGGGAGTCTTTTATACTCAAAGTTATTCAAGCTCATTACTTACTAAGAGGCCTGGGTATGGTAACGCCGGCTATGGCGTTAAGCCTACGTGGCATTGGCGTTGGTGGCGTTATCATACCCGGCGTTGGCGTTGGCCGACGGCGTTAACCCACCAACGCGCGTTGGTTTGTTTTTCTTTTTCTTTTTCTTTTTTTCGATTTAAAATGGTTGTGTGTGTGTGTTTGTTTACTGTGTGTGTTTAGTGTGTGTTTTTAGTGTGTTATTGTGTGTGTTTTTCAACCGGCGGTAGTGAGGAAGAAGGAGGAATTGAGGATTTTACATGTTTAGTCCTTATGGTTTTAGTCTCTGTAGTTTTTTTTGAACTTAAGTCCTTGTAGTTTTAGTTTTTGTGGTTTTGGCAAGTAGAAAATAAGTGTTTTAGTTTTATAACATTAAAAAAAATGTTATTTTGTATTTAGTTTGTTTTAATAAATGGAAAAGAAAAAAAGATGTCGGTCCCAAAATGATAGTGTTAATGATGTTATGATTACATGGGTATTTTGAGGTGTTGGTGTTAAAGCTGATGTGTCGGTGTTAATGGTGTTATGGTACCGAATGTTCCTCTCTCAACATATTGAAAAGTATAATTGTAAACACAGGAGAACATGATATAACTTGATTACACGTAAAACTTGGCGCAATACAACAAACTCTAATTAGAAAGAATACGGTTACATAATCTCTACTAAGTTATTATTTTAAGACTTGATACAACTTGTGTTTTCCTTCCACTAAGCTCCCACCAATAATGAATGTTCCATGCTCTCTTTCCTATTGTTTAACGCTCACACCAAGCTGCAAAAGAAATACGTAATAAGAATGGTTACCTAATTTAATCTTTCAAGTTGATGTGAAACCTTAAGGAACATGATTAAATCCTAATAGAGTAACCGTGTAATTTCTTACAAACTCCAAGGTGGAAAAATGATGTTTCTACCAAAAAAGAAATATATTTAGATGTAAAGTAGTACTTAGCTGAGAACAACTTCATTACCCAGAAAGATGTAACTCAAATTTTTGTACAAACTTTCTACCTTGTCAAACCAATACACAAAGCTATAGTAACCCTAACACAAAATTAAATTCATCCAATAGCATTGCAACTTAAAACATGAGCAAAACTAATTAAAAAACACAATACAAAGAAATTCGGAGAATCGTTATATCCATCAGAATATGGAGAACTCGGTTACCAACTTGCTCCAGTTTCTCCTTTATTAGACCAAAAAACATAGGTTTACGAATTTGCACATGACGCCTCTTAATTAGTTATGAGAGCTTTTTTCTAGGGAATCATGTTCATCACACTGATTTCGACAAAATAGACCTCACGGAAGCACCACACTTACCAAGATATTAATGCATGCACTAACCACAGCACACTCATTACTTCTGCGCTAACACCGCACATAACAAAGTTCACTTAAACACTCAAACCTGTAACATAAAACAATGAACACAGTTTCAATTTAAAGGGAGTAAAACAATGAACACAGTTTCAATTTAAAGGGAGTAAGCGGAGTATATTTTAACTTTTAGCGTTTTTCAATCAAATATCCTTATTGACGAAATATATTTTGATAATGTAAACGAAGACTCAGGAGGATAAAATACCTCCACCAAGGATCCATTGTTGAAGACACAGATGACCTTAATCAAACTATTCATTGAAGGCTTTCAAATTAATGAAAATCTAACAATCTTATTAACCATACTCAGTTGTTCCCTTTTATTAGTAACCCGGAATTATAAAAATGTTTAGAATTGTGAACATGAAGAGCACCTGGTAGCTATGTGACTCAATAAGGCCATCTACATCAAATCCTATCTTAGTCACGCCAGTAAGGTTATCTTACTTAATATGCAGCAAAATAAATAAATACACTAACCATGGGGATACTTTTAAAATTTTAAAGGAATAATATTTAAGGTTCTGTACCAAAATTGTTGCCGTTAGAATCAAAACCTGAACTTTTCGACTGATACAGAAAATACTCGTTTTGACACGTTGCCTAATATGCTCGACTTGCCCATTTTTGTAACACCCCCAAAATGGGTCGCAGCGGAATAAGGGTCCGGGAGCGTTACTTCATGATTACCTTTGCACAAGCTATGAGAGAACGACCTCTAAATGTGTCGTTTGAAAAGAAATCTTGTAAAGTTTGGACTCCAATCCACATCAGTTATGTCAAGCATCTAATTCACCTGAGAAAAACATGCTTAAAAGTGTTAACATAAAGTTGGTGAGTTCATAGATTTTTGTAAATGTAAATGTAAATCACAAAAACTATATATACAAATTTACTGTGTTACAAGTCCCGCCCATACAAGACCTGCAACGCATAAACTCAAATATATAAGTTTTTAAAATGCGTGTAAACATGAACCACACAAAATGCGTTTGTTAAACTGTTGGAATCAAAGATTTGTAAAGTATGTATTGTAATGAGCACAATATCACAAAATGTTTCAAGTATGTATTGTAATGAGCACAATATCACAAAATGTTTCAAGTATGTATTGTAAGGAGTTGTTACGATTACTCTAAGTTCATGAAACTGAGGCGTAGACTTAAAAGTATGCCACTTTATTTAAGGCACAGTAAGAGTTCCAATATGTAGTTGTTGGCCCTGTAGACACCAATCAACCGTGCTCCGATATGGTATAAGTTCTTTAGTTCGATCTTGAACTAGTGAGAGCTACTCACTCGAACAGGGATTGTCAATCCCCAAATAGATCTATTTTATAACAATCGCGTTTACCCTCCGAGTAATTAACAGTTCAATCCACTTAAGCTAATCCGTAATCATTCGAGTAAAAGTAAAGTTGTTGCGTCCATAAGTAAAAAAAGTATTGTATCTCACCGTGAGATATGAAGATGAGTTTGAAATCAATCATGTAATGAGTTTGTAAACGTTCATGTATCCGAGTATATAAATGAGTTACGAAATCAAGTATGTAGAAGAGTATGTAAAAGAGATAGTAAATAGATATGTAAACAAGTTGTAACGAACATGTATTCTCCCCCGAGATTTGTAACGTAAATGTGAAACAAGTGAAAGAGGGGCTATACACTCACCTCTAGTGAAAGTATTGATTATCGCAAAATCAACAAAGTAATCATCACAAACGATCCAGAATGCAACCTAATTAATTATAGGCCGTATAAGTATAATGTATTTAATATAAATACAACACATAAGTTATAGAGTTACATCACCACCTACTAGTTTTTGTTTAATTTAAAAAGTTGAAACAATGTTTAAGTCACGCTTGTTAATTAAATGTCCAAGTATTCGTATCCGTAAGGAAAATATTATTGTTGTCCAACAATTGATTATTGTTAATAATACTCGATTTAGTATTTTAATTGTTTATGTAATGATATTATATAAATGGTTTAATTGTTTTATGAAATAATATTTATAAAGTTAAAAACGTATATAAATATTAGAAAAAATTACATGTTTCGTCCCTATGGTTTATACCAAACATCAAGTTTCGTCCCTATTTCATTTTAATTACACTGGGCGTCCCTAATTTTGAAACTTGTAACGCTGGCCGTCCCTATTTTGGATGGTCGTTAACTTTTTTCGTTAAGTCTAATATTTGTGGGGGACAATTTGGTCTTTTCCGTTATAGGGACTAAACTTGTAATTTTTTTCGTTCGTTTAAAATAAAATAAATTTTTTATGTTATTATATGTAAAGTGTAACACCCCCAAAATTTCAACAACGCAGCGGAATACCACATGGGGTGCTACTTCATAATACACAGCGCTAGATACAAGAGAACGACCTCTAAATGTGTCGTTTGTAAAATAATCTCGTTGATTTTCTGAAATCAAAATAATAGTTGTCCCATAATTGCATCACAATGAAAAGCTTGAAAGCGACCCAACGAGATTTGATCATTTGTAGAAATCCAATTATGAAATCTTGTCAATTTAGACTCCAATGCACATCAGATAATCCAAGCATCTAATTCACCTGAGAAAAACATGCTTAAAAACGTCAACATAAAGTTGGTGAGTTCATAGGTTAGTTTAGATATGAATAATAATAACCCAAAGGTTTCCAAAGTATATATGACCATTTAATTCCTTAAATGTCCTTTCAAAATATATATATGATTTCTAAAATCAACAGTTGCAAAACATGCCAGACCATTTAAATCTCCAAATAGTCGCCAAAACGTATAATATAGGACCACAAGATTTTCCCCGTGATAAAGCAAACTGCAACTATCACCAACATATAAACTTCCCGTGATGAAACAACAAATGCAAACATCACGAGACCCTGATTACGTTTCCTAAGCTCATGACACTGAAGCTCGACGATCTTTCTTGCAATAATATATATTGCAATTTCTGCCCCGATTAGATGTCTAACCCGAAACATCTCCAAATTCGACATGCTATAACGTTCGTTCCCGGTGATAGCTAGTCACCCGAACGGGGAGGTCGTTTCCCAAGCTAATCACCCGAACGGGGAGGTCGTTTCCCAAATAGATCTATTCATAACATTCGCGCTCACATAATGTAATTAACAACTACATCTCTTGCAATTGACAGTTCAATAATGGGCTCAACTTGGGTTATCGCTACTTAGGCAACACGTAATATAATATAAAATTGATCACTTGTGTCCATATATAAAACAATGCATGTTTTCACCCCAAAAATATATAAAACATTTATCCAAAACGAGTAAAAGTGAGGCTATGAAACACATAATATCCTTAAAAATGATCACATTGTTATAAATAATACCAGTAAGTAAAGAGTTTGTAGACAAGCATGTATTTCCCCTTGTGGGTTTATAAACATTCAAAAGATTGAAAAGCGAGGTTATGAACTCACCTTGATGATGAAGAAAGATTCGCGATAGGCTCTAACATGCACAACATTAACGAAGGCCAAAGTGCTGCTCGATTTCAAGTATTTGCGACTAATCTTAACAGGCTATAAGTCCCAACTAGCCTAGGATTAATGTATATGGTTTTCCCAGATAGATGTTACATCAACGCTCACTTGAAAAATATTTATATTTTAAAATTATAATATTTGGTGGTTGTTTAAATAAATAATTGAAAAGTTGAACGCAATGTATGTAATATTTTCTTATATATTACATATGAAAAACAAACCCTTATATATCTCATACCGCGAATCATATAACAAAAGCAACCAATCCAAAGATTAATGTGACGTATATAATGCTTTGCAAGTATTATATAATAAGTGTGAGTAAAATAGTTAAACCAATTAGTTTGGACCCGTTTTCCTTCTGAAATCCAAATCACCGCTTAATAAAATAAAAGTTCTTGCATAAACGTTAGACACACGTTTTTAAGTTACGAATTAAGTAAACAATGTTTGTAACAGTTTATAACGATTATAGAATATGAAACAATATTTTATAAATTTTATTTTGTTTCATCGGACGGGTCGTGTCTAAACAGTTCGTCTCATTGTACAAGTTATAGTTTCCGTCGTTGTCAGGTAATTATATATTTATATTTTAGTATAACTTTAAAAAATAACTTATTTATCTTTTTAACAGTATAGAATAAATAGAAGTTTCAGTGAATCATAAATATATTAATTTATATAAATTTCAACTTACAACCAATGAATTCCCCGAGTTATATAACGTTTTCCAATTTTCGCGCAAAACTCGACGTTTTTTCATATTCAATATAATGTTAGCAATTGATAACGTGTTAATATTTCAAACACTCGCGTTTTTAATAAATATAATTTAATATATTTTATTATTCTAAAACTATAACCAAATAATAAATGTACATTTAATTTAACCAATTTGTAAACCACCAAATTTTGTCGGTTTTTATAATATAAAATCGCACGATTATATTAATAACTGATTCGCTAACCAAAACACACCCTTTATATATAATAACCAAACGAACCCTATTCGTGAATGTATAATCCAAACGTACCCTAACGGTGAAACCCGAAACCAAAAAAAGCCCCTTGGTGATTTCTTCCTTTCCTTCTTTCAGCCCCAACCAAACGCATCTACCCCTAGTTGTTGTTCTAGTAAGCCAAAAGTACCTTTGTGCGAGATAGAAAAACCAAACGCACCCCTGGGTGCCACATAACAACCAAACTAGCCTCTTTGCTGCTAGACCCCGGACCCCAAACCACCTAATTTCGTGCTATAACACACCAAAACGCCCCAGATGGTGCCCTATAGATAATCAACGCACCTCAATGGTGTTGTCGACTGCCCAACAAACCCTTATGGGGTGGTGACATCCATCAAACCGCACCCTCTCGGTGCAAAAACCAACAAAACAACAGCCTATGGCTGTTCTTAACGCCATAACGCACCGCTGCGTTTTAATAACCAACAGCTCTGACCGCCCTCTATTTTGAGCCAACAATTCAAACGCAGACTTGCGGGCCGATACACTCGAACAAACAAACGCCCCTAGGGCTGCCACTATACCAAACACACCCTTGTGCGTGGCTCCGACCGAACACCACCTTGCGGTGGTGGTTTCGGTGGCAATATCAAACCAACAACCACCCCTTTTAGGGCTGTCCCGAAACAAACGCGCCTCGTGGGCTGTTTTATTAAAACCAAATGCACCCATCTCCGCGGTGAAATAAGTCAAAAACGACGCACCCTTGTGGTGCCGAGAAAACCAAACCAACCCTTTGCTGCTGTTAGGCGATCCAACGAACCCCCCCGCTGTGGTGGTGGTGTTTTACCACCGAACCGAGCCAGAACAAAACACCCCTCGTGGTGTTTTCAATTCGGTACCACGCGCACCCTTGAGGCTTCGAGACACCACCGAACGCGCCCTTGGTGGCGGCTGACGTCGGCAAAAAAAAATATAGGGGGGGCTGTCGTGGGGTAGCAGCCAAAGGAGGGGGGGACCGGCGGCTATGGTGACAGTGGTGGTGTGGTGGCGGCGCGTGGAGGAGAGTGGTAAAGGGGATCGGGTAGATCCGGTGACGAGGGTTAATTTTGGAATTGGCCGGAAAAGTCCGCCGGAAAAGTTTTCCGGCGGCGGCAGTGTGGTGGCCGGCGGCGGCTGTGGTGGCCGGATAATGGGGGAGAGAGAAGAGTGAGGATTATGTGTGTGTTTATAAAAAAAATGAAATGAAATATTAGTTATAACTTTATATTTATATAAAAAGTTATAAATGGATAGTTGTCAAGTCTCCCAATAGATGAGGGGTCCTGTGTAATATAATTGGTAGTTTTTTTGTTAAACTATCTGTATCGGGACTCGTTTGAACTAGTTAACGGTCGATTCAATACGCGAAACTTGCGACATTATTTTTCCAATCAATTTTTCCCCATAAAAATGATACTTATTTGCTAATATTATCAATAAATCTTTTTATAACATTGTATAAAAAATGTCGTTATTATTTGGTGAACCGTTACGTCTCGATTCAAAACGTCAAATAAAAAAAATTTTAAACACCTATATTTGCGTTTATCAACAAACGTTACTGGAATAAAATGATGACAAATTTAATAAATATTTCATTTAATAAAAAGTGTAAAATAAATTGTAATTTAATGTATTTTCCCTCGTTCTTTCAAAATCATTGCGAGGGCATTTCAGTCATCTTCTGACTGTTTTCGGGTCTCGGTCAAAACTAAAAAGTTGTCAGGAATGTCGTTTTACATCAAATTGCTTTAGAGTCCGAATAATGAAAACGTGATTTAGCTACTCGTTTTTGATAAATCAACCTAGGAATAACTTATATCTCCTTTAAAATTCCGAAATTCTTCGGAAGTTGCAAACTCCATTTATTTGTGGAGTTCCTGGCAACACTAAACTCCTCTAATCCCTCATAATTTCATTCCACAGAATTGATTCATGTCATTATTTTTAAACCCAGTTCCATTGTCACATCTGATTATTTTAACCTTATGATTTATTTGGATTTCAATGCAGTTTATAAATTTTTAAAGGATCCCACTATTTCTCATCATAGTGGCCAAAAAAAAACCCAACTAAAACCTAATATAGGCCCATCATGACTACAAGGCAATATATCTTTGAATGGATACTCCCTTACAAATGTTTGCCCTAATAATCCATATGCAAACGTTTGTAATGGATCTGATAGACTTACAAGCTTGTCTTACAAGGCTTGTTTTCTATTTCTATTCTTTCCCTTCTGACAAGCAACACAAGAATGGTCATTTTCAAAAAGCTTTGAAGGTAAGCCTCTAACAAGGTTTCCCCTCACAAGGTTTGGTTTATAGTTTTTAAGTTTTATATGACCAAGCCTCCTATGCCATAAATTAGACTCGTCTATTATAGCCTTTGCAAATAAACAAGTCAAACCTCCTGAAGGAACAACATTCTTTAGATCAAAACTATACATGTTGTTCTGTCTGGGAACTTTAAGCAAGACTTGACTTTCATCAAGTAGCTTAAAGTCAGGAGATAGAACAATGACATTCATCTCATGAAAAGAACATTGTTTTTCTTGTCACACATTGTGAAATGAAAAGATTAAACTAAAGTTCCTTTACAAAGTATAACATCCTTCAAAGATCTAATTTCCCATCCAAAATTTTACCATTTTCAATAATTTTAACCTTCCTTTAGGACTTCCTGCAAATGCAACAAATCCACCATCAACCTCTTGATAATCTGTAAATGTCTGACCTTGATTCCCAGTCATAAGCCTGAGAATCAATAACAAAACCATTGATCCTGTAAAGCAGTTGTAGGATTACCCTACACTTAAAATAAGAGAATTAGTTTCTCTTGGGGACCCAAGCCATCACTGACTTGAGTCTGCCTTGAGGATCAACATAGTCAGAATTCTTTTAGCATGTATGAAAAATCCACAGTCTTTGAAGATATGGTCCAATTAACTTTTTCTCTGTGGTCTCCAAATCCAGCATGCTGAGGACTTAACAGCATTTTCCCTTTTTCCCTCAGCAGTACTAACTACTACTTCTGGCCCAGCAGTAGTTACATTGTTAACCCTAGCAGTATTAACTTTTTTATTAAAATTATTGGTTTTAGCTGCTGATTTTTGGTTAAAAGGCCTTCTCAATGGTGAATGTGCTTTAAAATAAGAATATTTTATAGGTGATGCATCATTCACTTTTGATTTAGGGGCATCAGTATTAACAGGCCTGACAGTACTAATTGATGCTGCTGCTCTTGGAGAGCTTTGCTTAGCAGTTACTGGTACTTGTCCTGACTTTGTTACAACTGCTGTGGAAACCAAATAACCTAAACTTGTGTCTTATGTCTTGCACTATAATATGATAAGAACTCATAATCTTCTTCTTCGTTTTATGAGTAGATCTCGATCTCTTGATAAATCCGCATGCTATAAATGATGTCACATGACCAGTGATAGTATATACCTGTGAGTACTACAATGTATTCCTTAATCAGGTAAAAACTAGTTTTATCCAGTCTTATCTAAAACCATATATAACCAAACAAGTTATCTCCAAGACCAAAAGATTAATAGAACACAAACCCGTGAAACTCCATTCATCTTAAATAAATTGATAAGTAATCTCTTCGTAACCAATTAACAATAATTCCAAAACGGTGCCACTTAATCATTTACTACAAAATCAATTGTGTGTGGTATCCAAATCGATCAATGTAAGCAGTATTATTCCCATAAGCGCTCCAAGCAGTACTAACTAAATGCTATTAATGCTAGCAGTACTAACTTAATAAACCAAGACACAATTAGAAATAGTAGTAACTGCTTTTTAAACCTAGCTAGTAACTAAAAATCAAGCAGCAGCATTTAAGTGTTCAGTTTCGAAAAACCAAGTAGTATTAACACTTGATATAATATCTGGCAGTATTTACTTATGATGTGGCAGTATTATCTTTGTAATGCTGCGCAGTATTAACTTTCAAGATTAGCGCATTTAACGCATAGAAGCGGCATTAATTATATTCTATGGCAGTAGTAAAATTTAAAGTCCAGTATTAATTAAGACCTTTGGGCAGCACTAAAATAGACTTGGCAACAGTTAATAATTACAGCTGCATAAAACTGTTCCTTTGCTTGTTGCATACGACACCTTGTAACAATACAAGTACAACTTGAGTCCAAAACAGTGTGTTATCCACTCAACTAGACAGCTGTTTCATCCATGAAGCAAGCAATCAATAACCTCTCCCTTGGGACTCAACAGCTCAACATAATAACAAGCAGTACTAAAGTAATTCTATTGGCATACTAACCAATATGTTAGCAGTTAACTAACCAATCTCATACCTGTGTACTTTTCTTGCGTTGTTGATGTTGTGCTCCTTTTAGAACCGATACATCAAACCTTCTCTTGACGTTGCCAACTTGTTGTTTCAATAATCACATGATATGGGATACTCTTTTTTTTGTTTTTTTTTTTTTTAAGGTATCCAGACGACGCCCTTTTAGTGGACACTTTTTACGTCACTAAAATTGTCACATTGATATCTACACATAAACGATCAGAAATAGGGTTTTTTCAACTTCTGATTCATCCCCAAAATCAACCACGAACACTTTTTTTTTTTTTTTTTTTTTTTTTTAAAAACCCTTTAAAAGTGTCGCAAAAACCATAAAAATCACCAAAATAGACCTAAAACTTCAAAACAAGAAGATCATACTTCTTTTTTTCATTTGCACGACATCAACAAACCTTGTAGATCCTAGATCGAGAGCCACTTGGCTCTGATACCAATTGTGGAAACCAAACATTCCTTAGATCGTTTAAGCTCAGGTTGTTTAGACCTTTATCTAGGATAATATCAATGTTCATAAGTTATAAAAACAAAGCGGAATAAGAACAAACATATTGAACAAGGTTTTACCAAAACTTTCTCCACTGCCCCAAATTATTTGACAAGATAATACGGTTACATCAATGGATCTGTAAAATGGATCAAAGATCCTTGAGGCTACACCTCCATTATACTAGACGTCTACATTGATCCAGTGTACACACACACACTTTTCTGGATAATACCTAAACCAGACTCCCTGCCTCTCTTTATAAACTAGAGAGGCTAGGGTTTACATATTAAGCTAACCTAATATTACATCTTAAGTCCTTGTTGTTTCTTCTTTCTCTTTGTTGCTTAGCAGCATTAATTGGCACTTGTCCTGACTTTGTTGCAACTACTGTTGGAACAAAATTCTTTTTAGGATGTGGGTGAGTCAATTTATTTTGGTGGTTCACCCTCTGAGCATTGTTCCATACTGGTCTAATTTCCCTTTGACCTTTAACCCTTCCCTTATTATTCAACACTGGTTTTTCAACCATTTTATTGTCATGGAAATCACAGTCTTTGATTAAATGGTTGAAATTCCCACATACAAAACAAGCTTTCTTTATAAACTCAAAACCATTCCCTAGTTTCTAAGTCATCATCCCATTCTAGTTTCTTCTATTATCCCTATGACTTTGACTTTTCCTAGGATTCTTTACTTGCCTATGTGTGTTTTCCTTATTAACAGATTTCACAGTCTCACCATATTTGACAAAATTGATTTTAATAAACTTTGGTTTTGTCTGATCAGATTTAGGTCTAAACACACTATCATTATCACTATTTGTAACACCCCCAAAAATATCTCAACGCAGCGGAATACCACATGGGGTGCTACTTCATAATACACAGCGCTAGATACAAGAGAACGACCTCTAAACGTGTCGTTTGTAAAACAATCTCGTTGATTTTCTGAAATCAAAATAATAGTTGTCCCATAATTGCATCACCATGAAAAACTTGAATGTAAAGACTCCAATGCACATCAAATAATCCAAGCATCTAATTCACCTGAGAAAAACATGCTTAAAAGTGTCAACATTAAAGTTGGTGAGTTCATAGGTTAGTTCAAATATGACTGTAAGTTTCAAATAAATGTATTTGTCCACTGTGTCGTCACAGTACCATGTAAAAATACCAAAGATTTATAAAGAATGCAAGACACATTTTATGTCACCAAAAGTACCAATCTTATCCCAAAGATTTATAAAGAATGCATGACCAATTTAATGTCACCAAAATGTTTCAAGTATGTATTGCCACTTTATTCAAGGCATAGTAAATATTCGTGTGAGTATAAAACAATGATTACGATTACTCTAAGTTCATGAAACTGCGACGTAGACTTGTATGTATGCCACTTTATTCAAGGCACCGTAAGAATGTACCCATCGTAGGTGTTCCCTCCAAGAACACCCGGGCAGTAATGATTGTTGGCCCCGCAGGCGCCAATCAAATCGTAATCCGACATGGTATAACGTTCGTTCCCAGTGATAGCTAGTCACCCGAACGGGGATTGTCAATCCCAAATAGATCTATCTTATAACATTCGCGCTTACCCTCCGAGTAATTAACAGTTCATGCAACTTAAGCTAATCCATAATCATTTCAAAAGTAAAGTATGCATTCGTGACCAAAAATGAAGTCAAGTAATGTATCCCATAGCGAGCTATGTAAATGAGTATGTAAACCAATTTGTAAACAATCCTGTAAATGCATTTGTAAACAAGCATGTTCTCACCCCAAAAATATATGTAAAACCAGTAAAACATGGGGCTATAAACTCACAATATCCTTTAGAAACAATCGCATTGTTATAAGATAACCGAGTAAGTAAAAGAGTTTATAGACAAGCATGTATCCCCCTCGCGGGTTTAAAAGACATTCAAAAGATTGAAAAGCGAGGTTATGAACTCACCTCGAT
>BQNB010086837.1:0-28078 GCA_026074375.1 Tanacetum coccineum
AGTACTAACTCCATTAGTACTGTTAGTTATACCTTGGCAGTATTAACTCTTGTGAAGATTTATTCCCAACATAAATCTTTTGCTAAAGAAGCACAAGTACTCTGACACACGGATTGCCACGCTGGCAATCCGTGTGCTCACTTATTTGATCCAACGGCTTAAACAAAGAAACCAACGATTGACATTAAAGGAAGGGACGAGATCAAAGCTTGGAGGAGCATGTTGGGAGACCTAGAAGCTTCTCTCTCAGCTATAAATACAAGACCTCTTCACTCACAGAAATATATCCAGGAGTAGTTTTATAGTAGCTTGTAATTTAGCTTATTTTTTATGTAATTTCAGCTTATGGATTTTAGTTTAATGTAATTTCCTTTCCAATGATTTGTACTCAATATTAGTTATTAATAAAAGTTGTATTCTATTAAATCTCATTTGTTAAAATCTGTTTTCTACTATTTTCTAAATGAATGAAAAAGCTCTTATTACTATTTTATAAGCTCAAGCTACTCTTAAGCTACTAAAAGCTCTCTTATAAACTTGATCATCCCTTGGAATTGGATGGCTGCTGGATAATCAAGTTGGGTAATAGCCCTTGAAGGTCAAGGGTTAGGATAAATTAGGAATTGGTTTTGCTTATAGCTATAAGCTATAAGCTGTTTACATAAGCTCTGATTGAGCAAACAATCCTTGTTTAGATGGGATTTCAGGTTCTGCATCATTTACCTTTTGTCATTTTAAATTTTCTAGTTACACCTGTTCTTGTACTAGCTTAATTTGCTTATTGATTGTTTAGATTTTCTTATTAACTGTTTAAACTTGCTTATTAATGCTCATTTTAGTAGTTTTATGCTTATTGTGTTTGTTAGATTGTTAGATCTTAAATTTGTTTTAAACTTCTACAAAAATGTTTCAAAAAATAAAAAAAATATATAGCATAGTTGTTAGCTTATTCATTCTGGCTTATTTGTTTTCTTAATAATATTCATTAAGGTTGTTATAAGTTGTCTAATATCTGGTATTTAAATTGTGTTTTTTAAATCGCATTTGGATAAGCTGATATGGATTTGAGAATTTTTAAAGGGATGTTTGGCACAGCAGTACTAACTAAGAGTTAGTACTGCTTGTGACTTCTTAAGTTCTTAAAACTGAATTGGGAGATCATTTTTAGGCTGAATTAGGTTTTGAATTTAGATTGTTTGTTAAGTTAGATCAAGTTTTCATAAACTTTCTAGTAAATACTTTGAATATGTGAGCATTTAGTCAATCCTAGTAGCATGTTTAGCTTAAATGGTTTCTAGTTGTTATAGTTGCTTTCATTACTCTTAGTTTAGTTTTTTTAAAGAAATTTTCTTAGCTTGAATTTGTTATTTTGTGTTTTGGTTTAAAAATGTCAACTGCATCAGCAGTGAAGAACAGCAAACAGCCATTCTCAATCTCTAAAATCAGAGGGTAAAAGTAGATTTTAGCTTTTAACTTTTAAAACATAATAGTTTTATAGTCATAGATCATTTGTCTCAGTTTGATTTCACAAAATGTGCTTATTTTGAATCGATTTTTAAGCAGAAAATCAGCAAGTTTCTTTGAAAAACCAAAAATGTAACTCAGAACAAGCTGAGTACATAAGCAGTTTATTATAGCCTTTTAATTTGTCATTTTGAGTTACAAATATTTTAAAAAGGAGCAGTTTCAAGTAGCTTTTTGGTTCAGGTTTTAAAGGTGGTATAGCTTAATACTCCATGAGGATACTTTATTGCTTTATTGAGAAAAATAAGTCTCAAAGATACCCTTAAGGGCCTGTTTGGTTCTCCAGTCACTTTCATTTATGCCTTATTCTTGAAATTTTAGCTTAATTCTCTAAGCATTAGCTTAGTCTTAGTTTTTAATAGCTTATTAGGTTTATACTTAGTTAATATTAGCTTAATAGGGTCAGGTTTAGTTTGCTTTAGTTTTTTCATATAAAAACTAAAAACATATATAAACAGCATAAATAGTCTTTTCATGTAGCTTTTTCTATGCTTATTTGAATTTCAAAATAGTTTCTAATTTCTATTTTGAGTAAGTAGTTTTAAGCAAGCATTCAAGTAGATATAGGGCTTATTGCCATAAGGTTCCAATAGCTTAGTTAAAATTAAGCTTAAAAAGTGCCATTTGGTCTATTTGGTAGCTGTAGTAAGCATAGGAGCTAATTTGATAATCTCAGCTTATGAATTGCTTCTTTTTAGTTAAGTTTAGCTTAATAGGATAGTTGTTAGTCTAAGAATAGCTTATTCCGTTCTTGTTAAAGCATATTTCAGTTTCCTAGCCTTATTTAGTTTGTCAAAAAGCAAAAAAAGCTTAAAAGTGTGTTCTTTCTTTTATATAAGCTCGTTCAGCTTATTTAATGATTTGCAGAAGTATATCTTTTATAAAATTTGTTAGTTTTTAAGAGTTCTATAACTTTGCTTTTGAAAGTTTTTGAAAATAAAAAAAATATATATATTTAAAAAACAAGAGGCTTGGATTCGAACCCAAGACCTCCTGCTTTTCACACACACGCCTCACAAACACACACAATAATTTACTCATATCTAACAATTTCTAGCTGTTATAGTTGCTTTCATTACTTTTAGTTTAGTGTTTTTTAAAGAAATTTTCTTAGCTTGAATTTGTTATTTTGAGTTTTGGTTTAAAAATGTCAACTGCATCAGCAGTGAAGAACAACAAACAGCCATTTCCAATCTCCAAAATCAAAGGGTAAAAGTAGATTTTAGCTTTTAACTTTTAAAACATAATTAGTTTGTAGGTCATAGATCATTTGTCTCAGTTTGTTTTCTCAATATTTGCTTATTTTGATATCTATTTTAAGCTAGAAATCAGCAAGTTTTCTTTTGAAAAACCAAAAATGTACTCAGAACATGCTGAGTACATAATCAGTTTTTACTTAGCCTTTTAATTGGTCATTTGAGTTTCAAAATAATTTTAAAAAGCTGTTCAAAGTAGCTTTTTGGTCAGGTTTTACATTCTTAATCATTTATTTTCATTCAAAACTTTAAAAAATCATAAAAAATAGAAAAATAATTTTAGGATTAATTTTTAAACATTTTAGGACTTTAATTGTTGTGTTATTTTAATTCCCGTTATTGTTAAATTGTTCTAGTTGCTTAAATGTTTTTAATTGTTAGTTTTTATTGCTTTTAATTGTAGATTTAGACAATCAATCCAAAAACTTTGAAAATCAATTCAAATCATTGTCCGAATTAGAGCGAGGTTTCAATTTCACAAATCGTTGGGACTTAACGACCCGGTAATCACTTACCGGTTTCTTACGTGTGATATTTTTGTGTAGAAATTGCTACTAATCTTTGTCCTCAAGGATTTATAGTAAAGTTCTTTATACTTATATATTATACGTATATTATATATTGATTTTTAACGATCAATTTTTGGCGCCGCTGCCGGGGATTTGTGATTAAGATTCTTTCGTTTGAAGTTTGTTGATCGTGATTTGGAGAACCTTTCGTCTTCGAAAGTTACGCTTTTAAGAAAATCAAAAATACAAAAAAAAATTAAAAATATAAAAGTAAAAAATAATTTTCTTTTCTTTTTAGTATAAGTAGAAGATTATTAAATAAGAAAAATACAAAAATATTTGCTCTTCCGGATTTTTTGATTTTTCTTGTGAATTCATTAAAAAAAATTTACAAAGTTGGTAAAAGAACACCAACAAATAATACCTTCAACTGAGGTATTATCCATCAATAAGTTCCTGAACCAAAGATTCAAAATTTTTTACCGTTTGTGTCACTTACGAAAAAGGCGCACCTCTTTTGTAAAATTTATTTTACTTAATGAGATGTTACCATATGTTTGTTGATTATTCGGTAAACCAAAATATTTCCTTTTCTCCATTTTCTTGTACCATTTCAATTGTTTGTTTTAGTGGCATGCGCACTAGAAATTTAATTTTTCAAATAATTCAAAAGTAACCAATCCGAGACAGTCGAAATATAGGGATTATTCTTCTCCGTTGTTCCAAGCATAGTCAGAAACGAGCTTCGTATATTCTGTATGCACAATGGCTGAACGTTTCATGGAAGAGCTACTCTGAGCACCCACGGATTAAGGGTACGGAGAAGCTATAGTTTTAACAGAAATTAATGGGATCATTTTTGAGTTTAAAATAAATTTGTTAACATTGGTTTCGTGGGCGAAACCGTTTCACTGTTTAGTGAACGAAAATCCTCTATGCTCATATCAAATAGTTTTTAATGGATTACTTTGATCTTACGATTTTGGAATGTGCCCAAACGGATGTGATTAAGCTATGATGTTTCCATATTCACTCGAGGGGGCTGATACAATCTGGTACGAGAAGAAACACCTAATTCAATCTTGACTTGGGAGGATCTCGTATAACAAATTCGTGAATAATAAATTTTTTCCCTCCTTCGGAAAACGATCTCAATTAAAGAATAAAAAAATCTTCTCGATTTACCCAAAATATTTGTTACTCTCCCACTAAATGATAGTAAAATCAGTCTTTTAGTGAAGCATGGGAACGATTTAAGGAAATGCTTAGAGCTTGTCCTCACCACGGATTTATGGAGTTAACTCAAGTTGATACCTTTTATAACGGTTTAATCCTTATATCCCGCGGCGGGTGGAAATCTTTTGAGTAAGACGACTAGAGAAGCTTTGAATATAATTGAGAACAAATCAAAAGTGCGTTATTCACGAAACAAACCAAATACTTCTAGGATGAATACGACTACTAGGGAGAATGATAGTAAGACGGATGAGAGAATTGATAAGCTTGCAGACCAACTTTCGACCTTAGTCGAGATTGTTTCTAAGAAAGTTGTCACTCTCGCTCCGGTTAAAGCGGTTGAGGAAACTTGCGTTACTTGTGGTGGTGCCCATTCTTGGTATAATTGTCCGACTACCGATAACAATCAAGCTAGTGTTTGTGCGACCACGGGTACTTACAATCAATTCAACCCTCCGAACCGTGTTAGTAATCAAATGACACCACCCGGTTTTGCTCCGGTGCAAAACAATGGTCAAAATAGGTTTAATCAAAATCAAGGTCAAGGGAATAATTTTAATCGGGGAGATAATTTTCATGTTAATCAAGGATTTCAAAATAATCATGCTCCGAATTTTCAAAACCAACCCTTTCAAGTGCCTAATAATCAAGTTCAACAAGAGATTTCAAATGATTTTTCAAGTTACAAGAGGAGTAACGATCAAATGTTGAGAAACATGCAAAATCAAATCAACTCGTTGAAAGGAGACCTTAAGAATGAAATTCAAAATACGATAAAATCTCAACAAGCCGTCATGATGAATCAATAAACTACCTTTCAAAATAATTTGCAAAACATGATAGGAGGATTGTTTCAAAACCATGCCTCAAATTCGGGTACTCTTCCGAGTAATACCATTCCAAACCCAAAAAGTGAGATGAAAACGATCACTACTCGAAGTGGTGTTGCTTACGAGGGATCCTCGATTCCTACTAATCCTTCTCCTAAAAAGGTAGTGGAACGAGAAACCGAGGAGACAACGGATAAGGAGCAATCTAATTTCCAAGGAAGTACCGCTCACATCCCACCTCCAGTTACCCCTATTCCAATTTCGGAACCCGATGTTCCAAAGAGTTTGCCTAAAACCACTCCCATTCTGGAGCCCGATGTTCCGAAGAGTTTACCTAAGCCAAATATTCCTTATCCTTCACGACGTGATGATCAAAAGTCTCGTGGCAATGCTTCAAATCAAATGGAGAAGATCTTCCAAATCATTCAAGATTTACGCTTCCACATAAATTTCGCGGATGCTTTGTTTTTTATGCCAAAATTTGCTCCTATGATTAAGAGTTTGAATAAGGAAAAGTTGCTTGAGTTAGCTAAGATACCATTGAACGAGAATTGCTCGGCGATGCTCCTAAAAAAGCTTCCCGAAAAGCTTGGAGATCCCGGCAAGTTTCTTATTCCATGTGATTTCCCAGGAATGGAAGTATGTCACGCCTTGGCCGATCTTGGCGCGAGCATAAATCTTATGCCCCTTTCCATTTAGAAAAAGTTATCCTTACCCGAACTTACACCAACTCGGATGACTTTAAAGTTAGCAGATCGATCCATTACTCGTCCTAAAGGAGTTGCCGAAGACGTTTTTGTCAAAGTTGGGAGTTTTCACTTTCCTACCGATTTTGTTGTGGTTGATTTTGAAGCCGATCCTCGAGTTCCTCTCATTTTAGGAAGATCCTTTTTAAGGACCGGTCGTGCTTTAATTGATGTGTATGAAGGAGAGCTTATTTTAAAGGACGGAAATGAACAAATAATTTTTCATGTCAATGGCACGACAAAACATCCTCAAAAGCATGTAAACAAGTCAATTAAAATGGTTAATGACACATCCAAGGAGAGTTTTAAGAAGCTCACCGACAAACCCGCTCTAGTTTGCTTGTCTCCATCGGAAGATGACAACAATGAAAAGGAAAAGCAGGAAGTGAAGAATCTCGCAGAGCCGACGGCTAAACGCCAAACTCGTATCACACCTTGTTTGAAGAATTTTAAAGTTATTTGCAAGGAGAGCATTTTTCATTCAAACAAAACACCTCACGTTTCTTCGGTTTTTGCAATCACATCCACCTTACCGTCTATTGAGCCCAAGGATTCTCTCATAATGAGGGACGAGCACCTTAGTACTTTTAGTGCTGAAGAAATTATCCAAATCCCAAGAGAATCTGAGGATACATCCAGGAGTGATAGTAAGAACGTTTTACCTTCATGTGATGATTTCTCTTCCATCAACGTTCCACGTGATGATTCTGTAACTTTCTCTAACTCTCTTTTCGAATTTGATGTCAATTTCAACTCTAGTGACATAAACCCTCTTTTTGATGAAGTGTTAGAGGACATCTAGTGCAAGGATTCGTATGATTCCAACTTAGATGAGTCGACTTTCCTAGTCACACCTCTTTCTGATGAGTGTCTCGCTCTAAGAGACGACATTGAGATTCTACTTCACCATGATCCGTCTACTCCTATGAAGAGCGTCGCTTCCATTCTTGAAGGATTCATCGATGATCCACTTTTTGAAGAGAATGATGATTTATTTGATTTGGAATGTAAAACGAATTATTGGAAAAGAATTTTGTACGATGCTCCAATTGATAAAGCTAAGTGTTTCAACCCAGGAGGCGACAATGATGAGATCGATGCTTTTCTAGCTATCGAAGTTCCTACGTATATTGAGGAAGGTTATTATGACTCAGAGGGAGACATATTATATCTTGAGAGTTTGCTTAGTGATGATACTACCCCTAATCTCTCTCTCGATGTGTTTTTCGATCATGAACCACGACACATTAAGAATGAATCAGACCATGATACTTTGATAACTTTTTCTCCCAAGAGTGATCCTCTTCACTATGAGTTCGCTAGTGGAGTCATCACGATTCCTCCAGGAATTGTTAGAGAGCACGAGGATTATATCAATCGAATGTCATTGCTATGCGGAAATTCATCTTCCCGGTCGCCAGAAAATTTTCATACAATCATCGAGGATAGTGACTCTAATAGGGAAGAGATCTATATATTTTCCGGACCAGATGATTCGATACCACTAGGTATTGAAAGTGATATTGACTCGGAAGAGGATATTATTGACAACTTGCTTAATGATGATCCCATTCCCGAATTTGAGTGTTTAACCTTCGACATGGAACCCGATGTGCCCGTAATAAACAATGAAGGACGATGTTTTGAAACCCAGGCGGTGAGGTGAAAGATTAATGGTGAAGTTGTCGATTCCTTCACATTTGTATTTAGGAATTTTCTCCCGTTATCTCACTTACCCTAGAGGTTTCTCCTTTACTTTCTCCACCCGAGAATGAGGATACCATTTTGACCCCTGGCATCTCGCTTTTCATTTTTCTTCTAAGAGCAGGTTAGTAGTTAATTGTTTCATGGAATATTTGCTCTTTCCACTTGTTTCATCCCTGAAGGTACGAATGAATTCCGAGGGATCGAGTCAAGCTATGTGACTCAGTGACCAAAAAAATAAAGCGCTTAGTGGAGGCACCTCATGCTTTATCCTTCTATCTTATTTATTATTAGTGATGTGAGTGTGGCTTGTACTCTTCCGTATTCTTATGTTGTGTTTATGATTGTTTGACAGGATTAACACTCAAAATTTTCTGAAGACTCTCGTGTTCGGTGTTTTTGTCCCGTTCCACTCGAGCTTCCTACCGTGCTTGCCATAGTTTGGGGAAATCCGATATCCTAAGATTATTATCGACTAACATTTATCTTTTAGCATAATTGATAAACGACTTAAGATTTTTGTGATTCTTTCTCTACGTTTGGATTATGCATTCGACTTTTTGAGTTCTAGTATGGGGTTTTTAAGTCTCAGGCTAGGAAACATTGAGGACAATGTTTAAGTTTAGTATGGGGTAGTATATCTTCAATATGATCTTACATATCTTAGCCCGTTGTTCTCACGTACCCCGTCTCCAACCAAAGTTTTTAAAAAAATATGAAAAATTCAAAAAATTTCAAAAATAAATAAAGTGTTTTGTCATAATTTTTGACTTTCCTACTGGGTAGAATAAGAATAAATTTTGACTCGATCGAGCGTGTTGAGCTCTAGCTTGTTCCTTAACTTTTAAGCTAAGCGTTCGTGGAAATTTGCGAAGAACGAAAAATGATAGAGTTAAGTATGAGTTGGATGCTAAGCAAGGATTAGTTGGAAATCTTAAGAGCTCATGTATATAATTTGTGGCTTTTTCTCCCATAAGCTCTTAACCATACTAATATACGTGCTATTTTTGAAGATTAAACTTAAATCAACAATTTTTATAATGTATAACAAAAAATTTAGTTTTAGTTCAAATTTATACTTGAATTTTTCAAAGAGAAGTCTTCTCTATATAAAGTAATATATAAAAAAAATTAAATAAATAAAAACTGTGGGCTAATAAAAGTTTACTACCTCTTGCTGGCTCACAACCGATGTGGTAGTCTTCTAAAGAAAGCTCATAGTAAGAATAAAAATTCGAGACTGATAAAAGTTTGCTGCATTTTATCGGCTCACAACCGATGTTGCAGCCTTCTAAAAGGTCGAGGGTTACAATTGCATAAATGTGTAAAATTTAAGTGTGAATTAATAAATAAATTTATTTTTGTTAAATTCTAATATGCTTTTGAACTTTGACTATTCTATTTTAAAGCTATGTATATGTGGGAAACCTGAGAGTTTTTAAAACCTCAAGGTCCGTGAGTCCCTGCGATACTAGTCTCTGTGGTGTGTGTGTGTAAAGCCTGGTCATTAGCGCAAGGTTGGATTTGTGCCGAGACGAAGTGCTACATGGGATGATCTCGCCTTCAAACTCATTATTCTTGGGTGGAACATGAAGCATAGAATTTTTCAAAACGTTGATCTACGGTTGAAATTCAAAATAGCATATCTCTCTCACAACGCTCTCGCTCTATTAACTTGGCGGTCGCGCGCTAACGTTCACAAATTGGATATATGAGTAGTGTTAGCATCTTAAATGAATTAGCGGTGCTATTTCGTTTTAAGCTTGGTTTGGAGCAAGTGCTCTAAAAGTCCTCGCGCTCTCTACGCTCTGAGACTTAACCTTATTGGGCATTCACTCGGACTCGAATTGCATTTCGTATCTAGATCCCTAACGGTTATGAAAATTAACGAAAGTATAAATATTCTATGGTAATTATTTAAAAATGAAAAAAGTTTTGAAAATGGAAAAATTAGGTGTTTTAAGCTTGTGTTTCTTAACCTCTCTTACATAAAGTCTTTGCTACTTTTCAAAGATTTAGTTTGGAGAAGTTTTGAGGTATTTGATTTTAGAGCATATAATATTGCGTGAGGACACGGCAGTCACTTAGTTTAGGGAAATTTTTTGACTTTGTGAGATAATCACATATCCTTTGTATATCAAAAAATGACCCTTAAATGATCCAATATGTGTAAAAATATGCTTTTACTTGTGTATTTTGTTGTTTTGTGAAATGTGTAGTACAGATAATCCAAATATCACAAGGAAACCGGTCAAAAGTCGGGGAACACGAACACGAGAATGGAAAGGAGTTCAAAAATAGCCGGAAGATTGCTAATCAATGGTTAAAATTAGTCTAATCCTTGGTCAACATTGGTCAACCACAAGAAGACAAAACACTTAAAAATACCCAAAATACCCTTAATGTTAAACCAAATTCATCAAAAACCCTGAAAACCCTAACACCGTTATCTCTTTTTTATTAAAGAGATAACGGTCGTTATCTCTTATAACTAAAAGCCTTTAAAACCATTTCATCCGGCCCAATCCTTAATTATTAAAACTCGGGCCCAAGTCAAACCCCCAAACCCCTGAGTCAAACAAAGTTATAAAAACAAAAGAAATGGCGCGTAAAAAAAATGTTACTGTTCATCATCTCTTCAATCAATTACCCGTCAAAATCAAAGGGGTAATTTAAATTGATGATGTGGCATCAAGATTTGAATACCAAGTTATGAGTTGGCAGAGTAAAACGTCACCAAGGCCTCTCTTTTTGGACCAAAGACACCTAAGGAGGACACACAGTGGATGCAGGAAAAACACAAGGAAGGGAATTTTTGTACTAAATCATTTGCAAAGGGCACAGTACTTCTGACACACGGGATTGACACGCTCGCATACGTAGTGACTCACTTAATGATCCAACGGTAAAGATTGAAGAGCCAATGATTAGATGATTTGAAGGGACGAGATCAAAAGCCAAGAGAGCGTGTATTCAGGCCTAGAAGCTTCTTCATCTCCTATAAATAGAGATCACTCCTCACTCACAGGGATATCTTTTTCAGTATCTAGTGTAGCTTAGTATAGACGTATTTTAGTAATTTTTTGCTTAAATGTCATTTTAATTCTTGTAATTTCCTTTTAAAAAGCATTGTAATTCTTATCTTGTAATAAAAATGTTATTTCACTTCTAAATTGTGATTTGATTTGTTTTGCTATAATATACAAAATGGTTTAAATAGCTTCTCAATGTTTAATATGCCTTTTAATAATCTGTCATATGCTGCCTATACTCTCATTTAGGCTTTTTAAAGCCTTAAATAAAAAATAACGAGGGTTTTTTATCTCTCACTTCCAATCAAATTACCTCAGCTCTATTTTGGAAGGGAAACCAAAAAGGGAAGGGCTTCAGGGACCTCACTAGCTTATCTATGATAAGCTAGAGCTTGTTGATAAGCTCATAAGAGTAATTTTTAAGCCTTGTTTGTGCAAAGGCTCTTGTAAGTCCTCTTTTTCCATTTTATAGCTCTAAATTGCATTTTAGCTTAATCCTGCTTAATAGTAGCTTATTTCTGTTTAGAATAGCTTATATTTTCTTATTATAGTAGTTTAATGATTAATTTGTTTAATTCTTAGCTTAGATCTTAATATGCTAGTGTTAGTTATAAAATCTGTCAAAAATTCAAAAAATATATTAGCATAGTGTATTAGATTAATGTTCAGGCTTATTTGATTAAGAAAAGTTGTTCATTAAGTTTACAATAAGCTTAATATTATCTGGTATTTGAAGTTTGATCCTTAGTTCTCATTCTTATAAGCTGAATATGTATTTAAGAGATTTAAAGGGGTGTTTGGTTCAGACAGTACTAACTCAAGTTAGTACTGCTTGAGATCATTTGGTCCTTTAGATTAACTTTAAATATCATATTAAGGTTTATAGGATTAGATTTTAAGGTCTTTGTAAGATTTAATCAAGTTTTCAAAAGTTTGTTAGTTGTTGTTAGCATCTGTGATCACATTTTCAGATTAATATGCATTTTGAGCTCTAGTTTGTTCTTGCTACTTTTGTTAATCGTTTTGTTCTAGTTTTAGTGTTTATTAAGTGTAGAATTCATGTCCTTAAGCCTGCACAAGTTTCATATGGATTTGGGTCAATTTTGTGCAAACTGCATCAGATAGTATTTGGGATAAGTAGCGCTTTTTCAATCTTAAAAATCAGAGGGTAAATTTAGTTTTCAGGATTTGATTTTTAGTTTACAAGTAGTTTGTAGGTTAATGATCATCATTTTGAACTTAGTTTCTATAAAATAGCTTATTTTTCTATCTGTTTTTAAGTTGAAAAATTACATTTTGTCTTTTTCAAACTTAGTACAAACTGAGAAAATAAGCAGTTTTCAAGGAGCTTTTTCAATAAGCATTTGCTTTTCAAAATGATTTTTTAAAGGCTATTTCATGTAGCTTTTTGGTTAAGGTTTAAGGTAGTATAAATTAGAAATCCATAAGGATCTGTTTGCATAGTTAAAAATAATCCCAAAGTAGCTAAGTTGTCTGTTTGTTTTCCCAATTTTTTCACTAAGTCAAATTGTCTTTTGTTTGCTGTTTCTAGTAGTTTTTTTGCCAATGTTTAAGTAGGTATAGGGCTTTTAGGTATAAGGATACAATAGCTTATCTTAAATTAAGCTCAAAAGTGCCCTTAAGGCCTGTTTGGTTTTCAGTATTTCACTAAGAGCTTATTTGAAATCCTTTGCTTATGGCTTGCTTATTTCTGGTTCTCATTTGCTTATTAGGTTAGTTCTAGGATAGTCATAGCTTATTTAAGATTTTATCTTATTTAGTTTTGTTTCAAAGTAAAAAAAATGGCTAAGTGTAGATTGTATGAATTTTAAGTTTTTTCTAGCTTATTAGTGACTTTTAAAAAAGTTGTTTTCACAAAAATAACTTATTATAAGCTGTTTTACAACTTTGCTTTTTAAAGTTTTTTGAAAAAAAATAAAAAGGGAAGAGGGGAAATCGTGGGTGAGCAAGGCTCGAACCCACGACCTCTACCCTTCTCTACCCTTTTATAAGACAACACACAACACACACTAACCATCTCGCCCTGGGTTCTTTTTCATTTTATGTTTGCACATTTAATCTTTTTTACACATTTGAGCTCTTTTAGTTTATAAGTTGTTTTGGCTTATTTCACATCTTATTCGATAAGCTGTATTTCCAAGCTTATTTTTCCTAGATTCCTCATTGTTCAAGCTATTTTTCGTAATTTTTTTTAGAATTTTTATAAAACGTTTAGTATTTTTTTTATATTTAATTTTCTTTAAAATTGTTTTTAATTCATAAAAAATTATAAAAAAGTCAAAAAAATATAAGTCTTTTTTAGAAAATTTTCTTTTAACAAAAAGAACCTAGGAAAAATAGGTTTGCTTTCGTAGGGTTAAAATTGAAAATTTTCGATTTTTAAAGAACGGGATTGATTCCCGTTCATATTTTTAGTGATTTTAAGCTTAAAACACCTTCGTTTTTAGTCTAGTTTTCTTTGTTTTAGCTTTTTAGTCAATTAAGTCTTATAGAAACCAAAAAGATCATTTTAGGCTTAATTTTAATAATTTAGGGTTTTTAGGTCCCGTTTGGATTCTCGTTTTGCATTTTTAGCTAAAATTTGTCTTCCCTTAAGTGTTTTTAAGTTTCTGCCTTAATTTTCTCGTAGTTTTAGAAAACTAATATCAATCTTATCCCATTCAAACATCGATTCTCAAAATGATTCACAACCTTCAATTGCATTCCTCGTTGGGGATAACTACCTGGGAATTATACTCCTGGATTACTATAATTGTGATTTTTTGATTCCTACCTTCCTATTTTTATATATTATATAAGTATTTTATATTTATATATTATATATTATTAAAAGGTGTAGATCAGAATGGGTCAAGGACTAGGACTAGGAATGTTTTTGCTACCACTGTAAAACCCTGTAGGAAGAGAGAATACGGGCACTTGGCCTAAGTGTATCACCTGCAACTCCTACCATGTATCTGGTGGACCTTGTCGCACATGCTTCAACTGTAACCGCCCGGGACATTTGGCAAGGGATTGTAGAGGTGTGCCGAGGAATGAGAATCTTGTCAATGCTAGAAACCTGACTATTAGGGCACGTTATAAGTGTGGGAGTACCGACCATGTTAGGTCTGCTTGTCCTAGATTGAATAGGGCACGAGGCCCAAAAGAAAATCGTCCAAATCAAGTTGCTGCTAATAACGGGGGTCAAGGTCGTGGAAACCAAGGGAACCAGGCTAGGGGCAGGGCATTCAAGTTGGGAGCAGAGGAAGCTCGCCAGGGTCCGAACATTATGACGGGTACTACACACCGATGTTTGTGGCCCATTATTCCCATTTAAGCTAAATGTCAAGACAAGGTGCAAGATACTTCATCCTTTCACTGACACTTTTAGTCGTTATGGTTTTGTTTACTTGTTTTATGCATAGACATGAAAGTGTTTGAAAATTTCAAGTGTTTCAAAAGGAAGTAGAAAATCAACTCGGACAAGAACATAAAATTCGCTACGTTTATGATCGTGGGTGCTATATGAGTCAAGAGTTTTTGGATCATCTCAAGGATCATGGGATTATCGCCCATCGTACTCCTCCTTACACTCCACAACACAATGGTGTGTCGGAGAGGAGAAACAGAACCCTACTAGATATGGTTCGATCTATGATGAGTCAAACAACTCTTCCAAAGTCCTTTTGGGATTATGCTCTTGAGACTGCTGCACGCATTCTCAATATGGTTCCAACTAAGAAGGTTGAAAAGACACCATACGAAGTATGGCATGGGCAAGCCCCTAAGTTGTCTTACTTAAAAGTCTGGGGTTGTGAGGCACTTGTTAAGCGAGATACTCTTACCAAGCCTGACAAGTTAGAACCCAGGTCTATTAAGTGTATCTTCATAGGATACCCAAAGGAAACAATGGGATATTCTTTCTACTACCCACCTGAGAACAAAGTCCTTGTTGCTCGGAATGCTAAATTTCTAGAGAATAGTCTTATAACTCAAGAAGCAAGTGGGAATATTCAAGAAGAAGATACGCATCCTTCTATAGACACTAGCTTAAATCATAAAGAGGATGATCTAGAAATAGATGAACCTCAAAGTGATATCATTCCCATTCGTAGGTCCACAAGGACACGACGTCCCACAGATCGTATGTGCTTATACATCGATGCTGAGGAGCATGAGTTAGGGGATCTTGGTGAACCTGCTAACTATAAAGCTGCATTGTTAGACCCTAAGTCTGATAAATGGCTGAGTGCTATGAATGTGGAAATTCAATCTATAAAAGACAACGAAGTTTGGGACTTAGTTGATCTTCCTCCTAACGGCAAAACTGTTGGTAGCAAGTGGCTCTTCAAGAAGAAGACCAACATGAATGGAGCTGTACACACCTATAAAGCTCGTCTTGTGGCGAAGGGCTATACTCAAACCCCAGGGATTGATTATGAGGAAACCTTCGCTCCTGTTGCAGACATCAGAGCTATTAGGATTCTTATAGCCATAGCCGCGTTTTATGACTATGAGATTTGGCAAATGGATGTCAAAACTGGTTTCCTCAATAGATATCTCTCTGAAGAGGTTTACATGGAGCAACCTGAAGGTTTTGTCAATCCAAAATATCCAAACCGAGTATGCAAGCTGAAGCGTTCCATTTATGGGCTTAAGCAAGCATCAAGGCAATGGAATAAATGATTTGATGATGAAATAAAGAAATTTAGTTTCACTCAAAATCGTAATGAGCTATGTGTATATCTTAAAGCTGGTAGGAGTAATGTCACTTTCCTAATCTTGTATGTCGATGACATATTAATCATGGGAAACAACATTCCAATGATAAAAGATGTAAAATCCTACCTTATAAGATGTTTTTCTATGAAAGATTTAGGTGAAGCTGTATATATTCTTGGAATCAAGATCTACAGAGATAGATCACGGCGGTTAATTGGTTTGTGTCAAAGTGCTTATATCGAAAAAATCTTAAAGCGATATCACATGGAGAATTCCAAACGTGGAAGTATCCCCATGCAAGAAAAGCTTAGATTGAGTAAATCACAAGGTGCTTCAACACCTGCTGAAGAAGAATCATTTAGATACCAGAGTCCCCGATTTACGGTTCCTCATAGGTATTTAAAGATCCTTTTTACAGCATAGAGGTGCTTTTCGGTAGGCTTTGCCTGATACCGGGCACACATGCATACAACACAAGTTAGGCCTGGATTACTGGCTGTAAAGATACATAAGGGTGCAATCATTCTACGCTAGTGTGTAGGATCTATTAACTTTCCTTGTGTATCTTATCCAGCTTGGATTCTCCACCATTGAAGTATCACGGGGTCACCTTGATTCCATTACCCATAAATTTTCTTCAAAGATTCTAGAGCATAGTTAGACTGGTTTAAAAAGATGCCTCTGGGACTTTGTGAAATCTATAGTCCTAGAAAAAATGGTATTTTGCCCATCATCGACATCTTAAACTTGACAACATTTTTTTGAAAAATGTCACTAATTCAGGTGTAGTAGACGCAAAGATTATATCATCAACATAGATTTGTACTAGGAGGATATCTTTGCCTTGTCTTCTGATGAACAATGTGGGATCCACAGTTCCTTTAGAGAATTCCCAAGAGAGTAGAAACTTCAACAATAGATCGTACCACGCGCGAGGAGCTTGTTTCAACCCATAGAGAGCCTTCTTAAGCTTATACACATGATTCGGATTGTCTTGATCCACAAACCCGTCTGGTTGACTGACATAAACTTCTTTGCGTAGAATGCCGTTTTAACATCCATTTGGTAGACGATCATATTCATGTGAGCAACATATGCGAGGAAAATTCGAATAACATCAAGTATAGCTACTGGAGCAAAGGATTCCTCAATATCAATTCCTTCTTCTTGACGGTAACCACGAGCAACCAAACGAGCCTTGTTCTTTAGAATTCCTCCTAATTCATCGAGTTTTACCTTGCAGATCCATTTTAAAGTAATGATCATCACTTTATCTGGACGTAGAACGAGTTCCTAGACTTTAAGACGTTCAAATTCATGTAGCTCCTCTTGAATTGCTTCAATCTAACATGCTTGAGTTAATGCGTCTTTATAGTTCTTTGGTTCAACTGATGTGAGAAATGCATCGTAGTAACCAAATAAAGCTTGTTCATGGAGTTGAGTCTTGTGGAAACAGGTCTTTCAAGTTCACGATGATGTTTTCTAAAGGATAATCCTTGGTCCATTTGGTAACGTGTTTTGAGTTAGGAGTAGCAGTATGCACAACAGTAGGAATAACATCCGAAGAAGAAGATGCTTCAGAATCATTTTCTAGAATTAGAATACCAAAGAACGGATCGTTATTCATGTGTGCAACATCTAAGTCATGATTGTCTTCTTCAACATCGTTAGGAATGATAGGAGATTGAGTTTCGGGTGTTGTTTGTGAGTTACTAGGTGATGGTGCATCTTGATCAACAGTTGTTGAGGAAGGTGAACCGGTTGATGCAGCGAGTTCTGGAGCTACTACTTTAGCAATTGGAGCAATGACTTCAGGGGCTGGGCAATCAACACTTGATGGAGGGTTGAGTAATTCATCAAACAGTGGTTGAAGAAAAAGATCCCAATCAGTTCTTGAAGGTGGTACAAACGGTGTTGAAGGAGGAGGGTTTGGCACGAGTCCTGAACTGATTGTTGCAGGAGTCATTTCATGAAGTGCGGGTCCTGAACTGTTGTGTTCAGAAGCCATCGCAGTCAGCTCATCAAAATCTACATGAATTGTCTCAATGATTCGTCTGGTACGTCGGTTGTAAATTCGAAATGCTTTCTTTGTAGGTGCATAGCCAATGAAAATACCAATATCAGCTTTTGGTTGTAACTTGCCCAAGTTCTCGCTATCGTTTGTTGGATAACAAAGTACACCAAATACATGGAAGAATGATAAGTCGGGAAGTTTGTCATGTAAAAGCTCATATGGTGTAGTGCCATGACGAAGACGTATGATGGAAAACGATTTTAGGTATAAAACATGTCAGTAGCAACTACTTCTGCCCATAAAATAAAAGAAGACTTTTGCGTAAATCAACATTGTGCGGGGCTGCTCAATTAGCGTAGAATTGCGTCTTTTAACGATTACCATTTTGCGTAGAAAGCGCAGCAACGAATGTTTTCATAAGAGATGACAACCTTCTCATAAATATTCACGCAAAGTTTGATTAACATATTCCTGTTCATTATCTGTGCTCGATTCGTCAGATAGGTATCTTACGCCGCAACTTAGTTATCTTGTGGAAACTTTGATTATGAAATTGAGATTTTCATCTTTTGACTCTTAAGTACTTAAACCCTTGTACATTCGAGAGTAATCATTCGATAATGTTTAAGGATGTATTCTTTTTCCATAAACACTGCGGACAATCATTGGTCACAAGATCCATGTGCAAAAGTAGAGTTTTTCTTGGTTGTGTATTTAAATTTAGGTTTGTAAGGTTTCTTCTTGCTTTTGCCCATTGCACAAGCAGAACACAGATGATCCTTTTCAAATTTTAGCTTAGGGAGATCCCGAACAAGACCTTGTCTAGCTAAGTGATTGATTGCACTAAAGTTTAGATGAGACAGACGTCGGTGCCATAGCCAGGACTTAGTCTTTGACGCCTTTGACAGAGACATATAGGAGAGGACACATCTTTCTCCAAGAGACAGAGTATAAGTTGTTTTTTGCCACCCCCGCCCTTCGTGATCCAGTTCAATAGATCAACACTTCTAGATTAAGAATGAAGCAGTTGTGGTTGACAAAATAGCAATTCAAGATTCGAATCACAGGAATTGACCAAGGAGAATAGTTGCTGTCATGTCCTTCTACATAGTAAAAACCCCTGATATCGTAACATTCCAATATGATATCACCATATCCCAGATATCTTTGCCACGTGATTCATTTTCCAGAATTTGCACTGTACCCAAAAATTAATGACTAAAATTGGTGAAGCTGAGAGCTATCTCCGGTCATATGCTTCGGACAGCAAAATACCATAGAACAATTTTGTACGGGACCTGCGTTCTAAGAGATAAAGATGGAAACATCGGAAATATGGTTCTCAGAGATTGACTGGGTTCCTTTTTGAGTTGCAGAATATAAGTTTAAGAACCTTAGATTTGTAACAGAAAACATTAGTTTTAGATTTCCTAGGTTTCGTGAGTAAACCAATGTTATGACAAGGTTTGGATGGTTTCATTAGACTAGAGCAGTTGGGTTTCCTAAGGGCACTTCAGTAGTTGTGGTAATACCTAGTTTTACTGATGGTTTGTTGTAAATTCCACTATTTTCAGGTCATTTACCTATACTATTTAATTTTCACTATTTATTTTTTTTCTCGTGCGCATTCATTTGTAAGTTTAATCATTAGGCTTAATCCGCTAGACTGAAAATGATCATACCAATGTAAAAGGGCATAAACAATTAAATATCTTACATCAAGCAAGTGTTTATGATTTTATGAGGATAATTAATGACTTTGTTCAATATTATTTTTATCGGCTACGTAAAATGCTTACGTTTCATATTAAAAATAGTTTAGGCATACCCGGAAGTTCTAAAACCTAACTACGCCTAAACGAATAACCCAGATATACCCAATATCAAAATAATCAAAAATTACATCATATACATATATATATGCCAAAATTATAAGATAGAAACAAGACTTTTTAAGTATACATAATATCTAGATATTATAAAGATATTTATGAAATAAACTCTTACACTTTTTTTCAACTTGTTAAGTTAACTTTAACCTAGGGTTAGAAAGTAACCATGGTTAAGGTAGCAAGATATTTTCACTATAAATAGGCATGCATGCATGAGTAAAATTTCATACTCTTATACTTGAAAATTTTCATTTCTTTCATCCTTTTTCCACCTAAAACTATCGGCTCATTCGTAAGCCATCCTAAAACAAATCCAACACCTTTGCTTTTCTAAGATGTTACAACCTTTATACATATATTCCTAAGATGTATTATGTCATATTCAAGCCTTGGGATCACCATTTGAAAGTTATTAAGAAGAAAAAGTAAAGATTAGGGTTTTGGAAACCTAATCTAGGGTTATAAGCTTGAACAGCTTGGATTTAAAGGTCTAAAACGGTTTAGCATTCATTTTAATCATTTAATCATCACTAGGTCTTTCTAAATCTTCATACTTTTATTGTTGTGATTTTATGTGTTATATGTTATTTTAATCGGCTAAATCACCACTAATGACTTTTTAAATGTGTAAAATGGGTTTTTATTTGAGTTTATCAATTTATACACTTATTCTTATGTCATATGGTCCTATATACCATGGAAAAGTAAAAATAAAAGTATGTTAACCTATGGATCCTTTCATCCATGCTTTTTGGTTGTAGAAATAAGGATCCTCCCCTCAAACAATGCCTCAAGTGATAAGAATTGGAAACAATTGCAACTTTGGTGCCCATGTCCTCTTAACAGCATTAACATTTGCCTGGCAGTAGTAATTTTCTACCTAGCAGTATTAACTAAAGTCGAACAGCATTAACTCTATCTTTAATAATTATGCAACAACATGCCTCTATTCATCACAAGCACACTAGAAAATATTAGATAGACATGTGGGAATTCATGAGGATCCATATTTATGCATAACCCATGAATAAAAGTTAAACATTGTGAACCAAGACCATTATCTTTCTTCAAAAAGGTAAAGCATGCAACATCAGGTATTCAACATGCTTTGCCTGCAAATGTTAGTTCATAGCCAAATATACAAACTCCAAAAGATTTTCTTTTTAACAGCATTAACTAGGACTAACTATTTTAACAAACAGTCTTAAGTATAACTAACAGTTTTAATTATACTTAGCAGTATTAATTGAGAAAACTAACAGTATTAATCCTTTACAAAACTTTTACAAAAACATAAAGAGATATAGACAGTTAAGGACTCAACATTCCAATACTCAAGACCAAGTATTGAAATCTGCCTGCATCAAAACCTTTTATAAGAAGATCTGCAACATTTAAATCAGTATGAATTTTAACCATTTGTATTAACTTTTTAGTGTTGCAATCTCTTATAAAATGATGCCTAATCTCTATATGTTTTGTTTTAGAATGTTGAACAGGATTTTCAATAATGCAGATAGTACTGTTATTGTCAATATTAATGACATTGTTTATGAAATTGTACCCATAATCCACCAATTGGTTTTGAATCCAGAGTACTTGTCCACAACAATTTGCAACAGCCACATATTCAGCTTCAGTTGTAGAAGTTGCAACCACAGTTTGCTTTTTACACTGCCAAGATATCAACCTGTTTCCCAAAAACTGACAACCTCCAGTTGTAGACTTCCTATCAAGAGTTGCTCCAGCATAGTCACTATCAGTATAAGCAACCAGTTCAAATGGAGAATCCCTAGAATACCAAAGGCTTAAAGTTGGTTTGTCTTTCAAATATCTAAAAATCCTCTTGACTGCTAAGAGATGTGATGTCTTAGGAGTAACTTGAAATCTAGCACATGCACATACTGCAAACATGATATATGGTCTAGATGCAGTGAGATACATCAAAGACCCAATCATAGATCTATATAAATGTACATCAACATTATCAGCATCTCCATCCTTAACCAAAGGTTTTTCCAAATCAACAGGAGTTGAAGCAGACTTCACATCAGAGTAGTTAAATTTTTTCAAAATTTCAGCTACATATTTGTCGTGACTAATCAATATTCCATCTTCCTTCTGTTGTACTTGTAACCCTAGAAAGAAAGTTAGTTCTCCCATAGAACTCATCTGAAACTTATCTTTCATTAGCTTCTCAAAACCAATACATAACTCCTTGTTTGTTGAGCCAAAGATAATGTCATCTACATTGACCTGTACAAGCCAAATATCTCCTTTTTGCTTTTTGATAAATAATGTGTGATCTATCTTGCCCCTTTTAAACCTATTGCTCAAAAGACAGTTAGCCAAAGTTTCATACCATGCTCTTGGTACTTGATGCAAACCATAAAGTGCCTTGACCACCTTGTAAACTTTGTTTGGATGGTCAGGATCTTTAAATCCTGGTGGTTGAGTAACATAGACTTATTCCTTAATGGTTCCATATAAGAAAACACTCTTTACATCCATTTGATATACTGGAAAACCCATAAAAGAAGCATAAGCCAAAAACAATCTTATTGCCTCAATTCTTGCCACATGTGCAAACACTTCCTCATAATCAATACCTTCTTCTTGTCTATGACCCTGTGCAACTAACCTTGCATTATTCTAATCACAATTTCCCTTTTCATTTTCTTGTTTTTGAAGAATCACCATGTTTTTGTTTCTAAGGCATTCTTCCATTAGGGAGATCCACCAGTACCAAACTTGTTGAAGTTTGAATTGCAGAAGTTCTTCTTGCATTGCTTCCACCCAGGATGAATCAGATAGAGCTTTAGCAATGCTTGCTGGTTCAATCTGTGATAGGAAACAAGCATATAAACAAGTATTTAGGGTATCATGTGTTTTTCTGCTCAACACGACACTGAGAAACCTGTATCAAAGAAGGTTATGACATTCTATCTTGTCTGACCATGACTACACTTCACCCAATTATCAATTGGGTGATCTTTATGAATTCTTGTATTGGGAGTGGTTGGAACAATATAGGAATTTGTAATGTTTTCCAAATCAACTTCTGGTTCTTCTTCAATGTTGTCTTCTTCATTTGGACTAGCAGTACTAACTGATAGACCAACAACATTAAGTTTAAGACTATCAGTATTAACATCAGGACTGACAGTATTAACTTGTTGCCCAACAGCATTAACATCTTTAGTACTGCTATCATCTACAAACCTTTCTTGTTCAGTATTCTCATTATTTAGACTATCTTCAACCTGCTTTTGAGCATCATCAGCAGTTTTTGGTTCACCATTATCAACATCCTTTGTAGGTGAATCAAAGTATGAAATATCTTTCCGAATTGGCATCACAATGCAATCTTGATTGTTTTCTTCTGATGTACTTGCAGAGTCATTAGAAACTATACTTGCAATAACTGGTACATAGTTCATAGATTGGGTTAGAGAATCAATATCAAATAGCCATTTTGGACCAGTCCCTTCTATCATAGGCTTATTCTCTAAAAACCCAATATGCAAGTTTTCTTCTACCCTCTTGGTTCTAGTGTTGTATACCCTAAAAGTTTTACTACTCAAAGAATATCCAACAAAGAAACCTTTATCACTTTTGCCATCAAACTTGCTTAAACTATCCAAAGTATTAAGAATAGCAACATGACAACCAAATGGTCTCATAAAAACTTAGACCTGGTTTAAAACCTCTAAAAAGTTCATAAGATGTCTTGTTATGAGGCTTGACTACTAAAACCCTGTTTTGTACATAACAAGCAGTAGAAACTGCTTCTGCCCAAAATGTGGTAGGTAACTTAGAGTCAGCTAACATTGTTCTAGCAACCTCAATGAGTGTTCTATTCCTCCTTTCAGCAACACCATTTTTCTGAGGAGTCCTAGCTACACTATATTCTCTCTTAATACCTTTTTCTCTGCAAAAATCATCCATAACTTTGTTCTTAAACTCTTTTCCATTATCACTTCTGATTATTTTCACTTTCTTATCCACCAGATTTTCTATTTCTTTGATAAAGCGCTTAAGGATCTCACTGGTTTTGTCCTTAGTTGTTAAAAAGAAAACCCATGTAAATCTACTATAATCATTAGTGACTACTAAGCAATACTTCTTATGCTTAAGCTACTCACAAAGGTTGGACTAAACAAATCCATATGAAGCATAAACAAAGGCTTAGTAATAGGATTCAGAACTTTGGACTTAGAAGAAGCTCTGTGTTGCTTCCCTTTAAGACAAGCAACATAGGTTTGGTCATTTTCAAAATGTTTTGTAGGCAATCCTCTTACTAGATTATCCTTGACTAGCTTATTTATATTTTTAAAATTAATATGACCAAGTCTTCTATGCCAGAGCATTGATTCATCTAATATAGCCTTTGCAACAAGACAAGTCAAACTTTCTTTAGGAACAATGTTCTTCATATCAAAACTGTACATATTGTCCTTCCTAGGAATTTTAAGAAGTATTTGATTTTCATCAGGCAACTTAAAATTTAGAGATAAGACAAGACATTCAGTATCTGTAAAAAGGATATAGTTCTTTTTGTCACACATCTGTGAGACACTAAAAAGATTGAATTTTAACTCATTGACAAAGTATACATCTTCAAAATCAAGATTATCAGTCTCAAGAGTTCCTTTACCAGTAATTTTACCACCATATGCACCTCCTCCAAATGCAACATAACCTCCATCAAACTGCTTGAAATCAGAGAGATAAGCTATGTTACCAGTCATGTGCCTTGAGTATCTACTGTTAACAAATCCTTTATCATCATGTTGTGGCTTGCCCTGCACAAAAGAATAAGGAAAGTAGATTCCTTTGGGGACCCAAGCCATTACTGACTTGGATCTGCCTCGTGCATCAATGTAGTTGTGTCTTTTAAAAGCAAGTGATGCACTATCAATGTAGTTGTGTCTTTTAACTGCATTATGCCTTCTAGTATAATAGTGTCTCTTTGCTTCATGCAGAGATCTTCTAATTAATATTGTTTGCTTATAAAAAGGCCTCTTAGCAGTTGACTGTGCTTGTTTTAAAAAATATGTCTTTGATTTAGCACTATCAACTACTGTTTTGGGGTGAGCAGTATTAACTGGCCTAACAGTATTAAGTGGGGTGAGGCCAGTGTTCAACAAAACTGCTTTGGGAGACATATTCCTGAGTACATTAGGGTGTGTGTTTTTGGCATCCACCCTATTGTAGTTATTTCTATATACAATGCCTCTTCTTTGATGATTATGACAATTAATCTGCAAATGATTAATACTTCCATATATATAGCAAGCCTTGTTATACATTACAAAATCTTTTCCAAGTTGATTGGACTTCTGTCCATTCCAATTCCTCTGATTCCCCATAGGAGATTGTGATATATACATTTCTGCATACCTAACTGACTTTTTAACTGGTTTTTCATGATTTTTAGGTTTAACAAACTCTATCTTAGCAGCAGTAGGAATAACAATTTTCTTTTCAGACTTAGGCTTAGACTCATCTTGTTCCTCATCATCTGACACCCAATCCTTAATAATTGGGGCACCATCATTCTTCCTAACTTTCTTAGGTTCTACTTTACTAACACTCTTACTAGTGTTAGGCTCATAGCCTTCAACAAAGCTATTTTTGTCCTGTGATACTTGTTCTTTTACCAAAGACTTATTAGAATTTTCCTTAGAATTATCTGATTCCTTTTCACAAACAACATTAGACTCTTGCTTACTATTCTCAGGACCATAACATTTGAATTCAGGCTCTTTGAATTCATCAAGACTAGAATAAGACAGATCTAGCTTGTTAGGTGTATTATAAATTAAAGGATGAGGTGGAGGAACTGCATTATATCCTAAACCCTTTTTACTTTTGTCAGTTATCTGACTTCCTAACAACTGATCTAAGTATTTTGAGGCCTTATCAAATTTCTCAATTTTAAGACCAATGCCATCTTTTTCTTGCTTAACTTTTTCAAACTCTGTTTTAAGCATATTAATTTCATATTGTTTGCATCCTACTTCTCTTTTAAGGACATCAACTTCTTCACTAAAAAGAACCTCATTCTTCCTATATGTGACAAGTTGTGCCTCAACATTATCTATTCCTCTTTTATAAGTAGATGCCTTAAATTCAGTTTGATGTAGTTTAGCAAGCAAATCATCATACTGTTTCTTAAGAGTTTTATAGTTTTTCAGACAAGTTTTAGAGCAAGTTTTATCAATGTATACCTCTGAGTCTAAAAATGCCATTAGAACCATGTTTGTCTGAATTTGTTCTTCTGCCATGTCACTCCAATCAAAACCTACACCGTCAATAGCCAACATTGCCTTTGAAGTGTCTTCATTGTTTCCTTGCTTCCTGGTGTTGTCTTGATTTCTGAACTGACCTTCCTTGCTTCTTGGTGCTCTACACTCCCTGGCAAAGTGTCCCAACTTATGATAGTTGTAACACTCCACCTTAGATTTATCATATCCAGCAATATCATTAGCATTAATGAAAATATTCTTGCTTGTCCTCTGATAGTACTTATTTGCTCTCACGCTTAGCAAAGAGAGCTGCCACTTCAGATCCATTGCTTCCAAATCATCTTCATGAATTTGCTCTAAGTCCTGATGTAGGACATTAGAACCATTCGGATTTTCAACCATGAAAGCATACACAGTATTATCACTGACACTTGCAGTGCAAACTTGTAGACTGGCAATATTAACACTAGGGCTAGCAGCACTAACTTGTGAACAAGCAGTGTTAGCATCATTGGTACTGCTAGAGCTTGATGTAGTCATGAAGGCCAAGTTTTGACCACCACTAGATGTACCAACAGTTTTCTTTACCTTTTGTTCAACAATTTTGAAATTGTTGTACAAAACATCTATACTCATAGTCTCAACCTCAGGCTTATTCATCCAAACAACTACATGAGTGTTCCACTCTGGTGGTAAGCTGTTTAAAAATTTTAAGTTTAAATCTTCTTGGGCAATGATCACACCCAAGATAGCAAGCCTACTGACTATCTTCTGAAGCCTATTGAAAATAGAGTCAAGAGACTTTGCACTTGTTGCACTAAAATTCTCATACTGTTGCTTCAAGAGAGTTTTCTGAGTTTTCTTGGTAGCTGCATTACCTCCAAATCTTGTTTCAATGGTAGCAAAAATAGATTTAGCATCTGGATACTGACTGAATATTAGCTGATGTTCATTTGGAAGTGCCATGAGTAACAAACCCCTAGCTTTGACATCATTCTTTTTATTTGTCTTTTCTTCTGCAGTTGCAGGTGTAGACATCTTTGTAACTATTATGCCATTCTCCTAAGATGTTTGAGATACTGAGACCCATGAATCACCATTTTTTATCACTTCCCAGAGTGCATAGTCTTGGATATGGAATTACTGCTTAATCCTAATAACCCACATCTCATACTCCCCCAATTTGAGTATGGGAAGCTTTGCAGTAGGACCATTATTTGTAGATTCAAGCTCCATGTCTTCTAGATCAAAGTTTCTTAAAGCAAAGCTCTGATATCACATGTTGATCCCAAACCTAGATCGATTCCTTAGGTTGTCTAAGGTTAAATTACCTTGGATAAATCTAAAATAACTTGTTGTAGAAACTTTGTATGTATATTAAAGTGTATGCGGAATCTACACCTTAATACTCTAGAAGTAAAATCAATGAAACAGTAATCTTGAACAACAAAGATATAACCAAATGCTCCAATATTATTAGATCAATAATACGAGTACTCTTAACTTAGTACTGGGGTTTACAACCTTGAAGCTTTTCTTAATCGACTTTGACAACTATGAAAACTGATAATGATACGACTGTGTGTTTTTGTGATACCTCAACTAATGCCCTAGAACCTCCTTTTATAGACTAAGGAGTCCTAGTCGGCTTACAATACATTCCTAAGATATCTTAATCTTTTCTAAACATAAACGTAATCTTCTAAATAAATACATTATGTATATCTTGTACATAAATATCTCAACACTTATCTTCACACGCATTCTTGTTCTCCAAACAATCTTTATCTCTTTAATTCGTCTTTATCCTCTTGACAGTAGAAAGTCTTCAAACAGTTGTAATCTTTCCACCAGCAGCACTAATAAACATAAGCAGTAGTAACATTAGTACTAGCAGTACTAATATACACTAACAGTAGTAACTTGTACTAGCAGTCTTAACTTTTACTACTAACAGCACTAACTACTTAGCTTATATTTTAGTCTTCAACACTGAGCAGTCTTAACTTCAACTAACAGCAGTAACTTTATGCTATCAGTACTAAATTATACTAACAGTAGTAACTAGTAGTGGTAACATTATACTACCAGTACTAACCACTTAGCATAATTTTCATAGCAGCACTGAGCAGCAGTAACTTCTAAGAATCCATGAAGTCTTTTAAGTCCCAACAGAATCCAATGAGTGGATTAAAGATAGTGGATGCTCAAAACACATGACCGGTAATCAAAAGTTATTTTCTTCATACAAAGCATACAACGGATGAAACATAATCTTTGAGAGCAACTTGCGCGGTAAAATCATAGGCAAAGGTATGATTTCTCAAGACTCCCTAATAATTGAAAATGTTGAGCACGT
>BQNB010086838.1:0-28078 GCA_026074375.1 Tanacetum coccineum
GCCAGGTTGAGCCCTGTAGAACCTAGGTTATGACCTGTGAGGATTGGGTAGACATTAGGCTTCCTTTTGATATGACCGCTTCCTTTCGTATTTTGATCTTAACTTTAAATTGTCTTCGCTGTTTCAACCTGCTGCTAAGGGGCAAGTATTTTCTTTGACCAAGGATCAGGCGGCTAACTCTTCAGGTACCGTTTCGGGAACTCTCTTCTTGAATGGTCGTGTTGTTTGTCTTATTTGATACGGGTGCAACACATTCTGTGGTTTCTGTTTCATTTGCTAAACACCTTAGCATCTTCCCTACGCAACTTAATTATACCTTATCGATATCTACGCCTATGAAAAGTCTGATCACGAATATCATAACTGTCCTCTTCATTTTGATGATAAGATTCGTTTTGCTAATTTGCTTCCCTTAGAAATGAGTGACTTCGATATTAGTCTTGGTATGAATTGGTTAACTGTTCATCGCGCCCCTATCGTTTGTCATATCAATTGTGTCATCTTTGGTAATCAGAATAACCTTGAATTCATCTACCTATTTCAATTTCGATTTCAATTTCGAGGAAGAAATTTTCTTTTTAGAGGGGAAGAGTTGTAAAACCCAAAAATTTGGTTTGCATTTTATTTTATCATTTTGAAATATAACTTAAGTTAAATAATAAGAATTTGACATTTAAAAACCTTAGGTTATTATTAATTGTGTACTATTAAGTTATAATATGAGATATATAGTTTTTAAAAATATATATAAAAATTCCCTAATTTATATACATAAATCCGGCCCTCCTAGAAATATATTTTGATTTTGTTATTTTGTTTATTTACTTTCTTTTTGTTTATAAAACCTATTTTAAGAAATAAGAGTAAAAAGGTTTTTAGCAAATATTGTGTAATCTTTAAAAATGAAAAGAAAATATTTTGTTCCCCCTCTTTTTCTTCATTTAGGCCGGCCCCTATGGGGTATTATTTACTAAAATCTTTTATTTTTGAAGCTTAGCTTATTTTAGGAAAAAAGTGTAGGAAAAATGAGATAAAATCTTTTAATTTTGCAAGAAAGTTATTTGTGTCTTCCCCTCCCTTTTCTTCTTATATAGCCGGCCATATTCCTCCTCTCCACCATTATTCTCTCAAAAACTTGTGTATTCATCCATAGAAGTTGCAAGGAGGAAGAAGGTGTAGGTGGTTCCGGTTGGTTATTCAAGTTTTGGTGTTTGTGGTGTAATTCTTTGGTGTTCTTGGTTCAAATATTTGGTGTTCTTGGTGTGGTGTTCTTGTTCTTGTATCCATTTTAATCTTCGTAAGTATTTCATGTTCCTTGTTTCATCTTTGTATTCCATGATTCACATATGAAGTTTTCATAAAAACCTAAAAGATTGTAAAGAAAACATGTGTTCTTAATCTTGTTAAATTGTAGGGCTTAATCTTGTTAAAATGGTGTAATAACATGTTATGAAACCCTAGATATCATTAATGGTGTAATTAATAAGAAACTACAAGATTAGAAACCTTAGGGTTTGTTTTGATTGGTGAAAGTTAGGGTTCTTATGTTTAAAATTTCTGGGCAGAATTTTGGTCATGTTCAACGGGGTGTATCTTGATAATAAAAACGTGTTTTAACATGATTCTTGAGCCTAAAGTTAAATTCAAGGAGTCTAGTTTCTGGAAAATCTGGGCTCATGTCAATTGGAGGTCGGGAAGGTCGATTTTTAGATTTTATAAGATTAAGTGTCGAATCTGGAATTTCTATCCGAAAAATTCAGTAGTAGTTAGTGTTTGATTTTTAGTTCGAAAACCGTAAGGAGTTAGCTTCTAAAATTTTATTTGGTAAATCTTCATGATATTAGTTACATTCAAGATTTGTTTTAGAATTTTTTGAGTTGTCTAAGTTGGGTTTTTACGCGTCAACTTTTCAAAAGGTTTTCATGTCAAAATTCGGCGTCATTTTGGGTACAAGGGTCAAAGGAATATTTTATAATGGGAAATAATTATAAACACAATGATAATGGTGTATTAGACATATGTAGGTACCTCTGTTAATGTTTGGTGTTAAATTTTAGAAGATGTTTTTATGGGTTCAATTTATGTATGAGAAACTTACCTTGAATAAGTAGGTCAAAATTGAAATTCTTTGGAAACCTTTTTTTGGGCAAGTAACTTTATTTATGGGTAAGATTAAGTGTTAAAACTTTATAAAATAAGATAGTTTAATGACATGTATATCTTGGTTTGTGTAGATTCAGTGAAGGTTGTTGTGATTCTTTTGTCTTCGTGTTTCATTTTTTCTGATTGCTTATTCGTTTAAGGTACAGATATTCTGTCCTTATAGTAAGGACACTTTCTATTCTCATTTGACTACGTGAATATATTTGATATTCATGCTTGACATTCTTCTGATTTGTTATCTTAAAAATCGCTGGAATTATGTGATATGAATATCCATTGCATTCGATCATTCTGCTTGTATGCTTCTGTTGGTTCTTGTATGGAATATGCTTCTAGATTCGTTTTCATATTTGGATTATTCGAAAACTAGTTCACTTATTCTTGCTTAAAATCTTTCTCGGAGCTATTTGTTATATAGTCATGGATGTGGTACCATGACCAATGTCATTGCGTAATGCACAATGGCATGACACTATTCCTGTGGCGGTGTTGATTTGTCCCACGGTGTTTCCCTTTTGTATGTGCACTTATTATGATTTGATTATATATGTTACTCGTTACACTCGCCATAGTGCTTGTATATATGAATATAACTTTGTTTTGCAGGGAGCGTATGGATGCATCCTAGGATACTTTGTTTCCGTTCTAGTTCAGGTGTGTACTTTGGTTGTGTGTGGCGATTGACAACCCTCCATTTTCTACATTTTGTAGGTGGTACAATCTGGGAGTCTGCTAGCTCACATGTACCAAATTTTATTATGATATGATATGATACGAGTTTAAGTTAGTTGGATTATGTGGTCTTGAGTGTGGACATGCTTTAGACTTTATGTTTTCGAGCCTGTGGGCACTCCTATGTTATCCTTAGTTTAATCATCGCTTATTTATTTAGTATGGACATTTGTTAGCCGTTTTCTCGAGATACAGTTTTGTTCAAACCTTCATTTTCATTTTTCCGTTATTATTATTATATCTGTTCACTGAGCGTTAGCTCAACCGCGTTTTCTTTTCCTGCGGCAGGTACTAAGCGGGAAGCTGGGTTATGAGTGTTGAGAGTAGGAGCTTTTAGAGGACCCACCTTTAGAAGAACCTTTTTGATTTGGGATTTGTGTTTTAAGACCTTTTTTTGAAAGATATCTTTCATTTAACTTTGGTTGAATTTAATACTCGTTGGAAAGTCATTTTATTTTTTGACTTGGTATTTTTGATTAACTAAAGCTTCCGCTTGCGTTTATATGTTGATATGACCAATAACCGTGTCTCCTGGCTCTCTTTATCGGTTTCGGAGGGTGTGTACAGAACGTGTTATTTTAAAAGGTCTTAAAAATTAACAATGGTGGTTTTGAGCTTTTGGTTTGAGTCGTGTAAGAGAAAGGGACGATGGGGGTGTTTATGTTTTTAAAAATTCTGGGTTTTGGCATAAATGGCCCACTTTGGTTTACTAGAACCTTCAAATTTTACTAATAAAACTTTACCTAAGGCTAAAAAGTTGCTGTTCTTCTTTGGTAAAACTAGTCCTTAGGTTTTAGACTGTTAGTCAAGAAATAAGTTCTCACATTTTGCCTTTAATACCCCTAAAGGATTAAAACATAACAAAATAAAGCCCGATTGAGTTAAAAATTAATTTAACTCCCTTTAATAATTTCACCCGTATTGTTTAAAGCCGTTTCTTTTTTCACAAATAGATTTTATGAAGAAGATATTTGACATCTTCTCCCCCTCAAACAATGACCCGTTTTATATTTAAAGAGTTGTAGTCGTTGTTTGAGTGGTCAAATGTCTTTGAAAATGATTTTTCTGATCAATTTCTGAAGATGATTATATTATTTCTGAAAAACAACACCATAACAAATAAGATTTCTCTTATTTTAACACATAAGCGCACTGACACATACCCTTATGAAATATAAAAAGCACGGGTTGTGATGCAAAGTAATCACAATCCTTTGCATGGTCATAAAGTAGACCATGCTAGAGAATAAATTTCCGTTGAGAGGTCAAGTTTTCTTTTCGAAATATTTGCCTTTAAGATGATGACCGGGTTGCTATCGAAAATAATAGCAAGCCATTTTTGGCATGTTTTAAAAGCTTTTGAACTTCTGCTCGAACTTCATTTACAGCCTCGTATCATTATTAAATGACATTTCTAAGGCCGTAAATGTTATCGATTTTTAAAAGACATGCCAGCGATCCATATTTTTATATTTTTCTATTTTTTTATTTTGTATTTTGTTTTTATAAAATTTTATAAAAAGTGAGAAATCTTTTTGTATTTTTGTTATTTATATTATACATATTTATTCAGAGGATAAAAGAATAGGTACCACCATATTCTTCAGCCTTCAGCTGACATTTCCTTTCAGTGATGTCTTAGGAGGTAAAACATATCATCCGGCAGCTTATGTCGATAAAGGATTTTCTCAATCTTTCTTGAATAGAGCCTTTGTGGTGAAGATTGTTCGCCAACATGATATCCGTTCTGACAAGCAAAAGCTCGATGACTCTGATTCCTCCACTTTGCTCCTTTTATGTAGTGATATCTGCTGTCGATATGCTTTGAATCGAAGAATGTTGAACTTTTGCTTTGCAGCATATAAGAGCAATTGGTGCTTTTGTTATCACTAGTACATTTGAATTTTAATGAAATCCACAATGCCATATTTTGTAAAAGTTGTGATCTCATCCAAAGGACTTGAGCACAACAACCGGACGAGAGGAATTGTTTGGGATTGTGATTGTGGAGTGGTTTGTGAGGTACTTGGAGAAGGTGCATCTTGATCAATAGTTTTTGAGGAAGGTAAACTGGTTTAAGACTCTATGTGTTGGAGCTTTTCCTCTATAAGGAACTGAAGAAACTTAGGAGGCAAGCTAGGCTAGAGGAGAAGAATGCGAAACTCATCAAACACTTGGTTTAAAAACACAAGATCATATTCATGTCCTCGATTATTGGTTGGTACGAACAGTGTACACTGTTGGAGGAGGAGGGTTTGGAAACGAATTCCTAAACTGAGTGTTGGAGGCGTGTCATTTACATTGATAGTCCGGGTCCTGAATCCGAGTTGTTCACCGAAGCCTTGTGCTCGTTAATCATGTCAGGAATCTCAATTTTAATTTCCGATCATAGGATGGTTTAAATGATTTTTCGGGTACACGGTTGGTAAATAAGGTACCAGCTTTCTTTTGTGTGCATATCCTCAATGAAAATGCCTATATTCGGCTTTAGCTTGAAGTTTTCCCAAATTCTCACTATCATTGTTTGGGTAGCAAAATGCACCAAACATGAAGGTAGGATAAATCGGGTTTTCTATCATGTAAGAGCTCATAAGGAGTTTTTCTATGGCGTCGTCGTATAATGGATCGGTTTTGGGTGTAAAAGCTATGCACGGTGGTGCAATTGCTTCGGGCCCCATAGAAATAAAGGAGCTTGTTACAAAGATCTAACATGTCGAGCGGCTTCAACAAAGCGTTACGATTTCGTTGTCAAACCACCATTTTGTGTTTGGGTTGCCACAACTGATGTTTCATGAGAGATCGATTTCCAACCTGTTTATAGTAGTCTCGCAGGGTTTGATTAACAAACTCAGTTCCATTATCTGTACGAATGTTCCTGACAGTTGCATTCAATCTAACTTGTATCATTTTCAGAAACTTGATTATAAAATTAGGAGCTTCATCCTTTAATGCTAGAAACTTCACCCATGTGAACCGAGAGTAAACATCCACAATGAAGAGGATTTACTTTTTCTCATTTTTACACTCAGCAAACAGCATTAGGCACACCAACAAATTGATCTATTGTGTATAGGAAGAGCATAGTTTTTTTGCATTGTTTTTCCCGTGTCTTCAGTTTTAGGTTCTATGTGATTGTTTCTTGCTTTTTCCCAGCTAAGGACATGCGAACAAATATGGTCCTTTTTAAATTTAAGTCTGGGGAAGGACCAACATATAGGACCGTGTCTAGCAAGTGATTAATAGCACCAAAATTTCAAATGAGACAGACGACGATGCCATAACCATGACTTAGTCTTTCTGGCTCTTGACAAGAGACATATAGGAGAAGACGCCATCATATCCCCAATGGACAGAGAATACAAGTTAGTTCCTCGAGATCCTAAGAATAAATCAACACCTTCCAGATTATGAACAAAGCATGTATGTTTTTTGAAAGCTACTTCAAGATCTGAGTCGCATAATTGACCAACTGAGAATAGATTGTGTCCTAGTCCTTTCACATAATAAACCCTTAAAATTGTGACGTTCCCTATCTGATAATTACCATACCCCAAAATCTTCGCAACTTGGTCGTTACTGAATTTGACAGTATCGAATGAACGAAATTGGTGAGCTAAGAGTGATCTCCAGTCATGTGCTTGGAGCATTCAGAGTCCAAATACCACATAACAATTTGGACAACCTGCAGTCGATAAGAGAAGAAAAAGATGGAGCAACTAAAGTATCAAATCCCCGTGATGTACCGGGTTCCATTCTGTTAGCAGTCATAGATTTTGCAACCTTAGGTTTGCTAATTTGAACAGACTTAGGTACTTTAGGTCTGCTGGTATATACTCTAGTTACTACATGTTTTGGTGCAACTACTTAAAGAGGAATGGGAGCCCTAAGAGGCACTTTATTAGTGGCGGTTAACCTAGTTAAAGGCCACGCATTTCCAACTAAGGTGAAAGTCCTTCCAGTGGGTTTCCATTTATATCTAACAAAGTTAAACACTTTACCAGTAGGTTTCCATTCTTTTCTCTCTTTATTTTTCTTAGAAGCAGATTTAGCATGCACATTCATACTATTCACATGATCAATTAAACACATAGCATGATTAGCATCAAACAAACATTCATTGCATATAGAAATTTAGGAAACCCTAATTAGGTCACTTAAACTCTATATATGGTAAGATCAAGTGATAAAACTTATAAAATAAGATAGATAATGACATGTAAATATATGGGTTCTGTAGATCAGTTGAAAAGGTTGTGATCTTTTATCTTCTGTGTTCCTTTCTCTCATGTGCTTGTTCGTTAAGGTACAGAATATTCCGTCATTTAGTAAGGACACCTCATGACTTGACTCTTATTTGTTTTTAGCTACTTTGATTCGTTTGATATTCCGTCTGATTTGCTATCCGTACTCATGACTCATTGATATTCGTTGATATTCCGTTTGATTTGATATTCGCACTCATGATTCCTTTGATCTTTGTTTGAATATGATATTAGATCTGTTATCTTGAATGAATTATTGGTAACTTGTTCAGTTTGCTATAAATCTTTGCCCAAGCTATTTGAACTAGTCATGGAGGTACCATGACCATGTCATTGATGCACCAATGGCATGACACTATCTGTGGTGGTGTGATTAGTCTATGGCGTTCCCTTTTGAATGATGGCCTTTGTACTTGTGTATATGGATATGACTTTGTTTTGCAAGGAGCGTAAAAACAAAGCCAACACGACAAAACCGAGCCCGGGAATGGTTGTGTGTGCTATACACCCCATATCACATTTGGTACATCAAGAGTTGCAAATCCTGTGTACGACTTATTATGTGGCTATATGATTATATCTGTTTAGGGTCTATTCATGTATCGTGTTTAGACATTTATCTGAGCTCGTGGGCATTCCTTTAATTTTTCTTGATTCTTATTCATTTGATTCATATTTCGTATGATATATGTTTAGCAGGTTCTCGTGATTCGTTTCATTCATTCTTTTGTCTTATTACCTTTTTGTTATTATATCTGTTCACTGAGCGTTAGCTCAGCCGCATTTTTCTTTTCTTGTGGCAGGTAATAAGCGGGAAGCTGGGATTTGAGTGTTGAGAGTATGAAGCTTTTAGAGGACCGACCCTTGATAGATTTTCTTTGTTTGGATTTATGTTTAAGACTTCTTTCGTTTGAAGATCTCTTTTCATTTAGACTTTGTTGGAATTTTAATACTTTTGGAAGTCATTTTGTTTCAAGACTTAGTATTTTTATTTAATAAAGTCTTCCGCTTGCGTTTATATGTTCTGATATGATACCATAATGTGACTCTTGGTCTCTTTATCGGAGCGGGATGTTACAATTATGGTATCAGAGCGAGGTTACGCCCTGTAGAACCTAGGTTATGACCTGTGAGGATTGGGTAGACATTAGGTTTCCTTTTGATATGATCGTTTCCTTTCGTATTTTGATCTTAACTCTAAATTGTCTTTGTTGTTTCATTTGTTGATTTCTAAGATGGTCGGCACACGTGGATCTACCCCCGAATTTTTAGGTCCTGCTTTTGATACTGATCCTCTCATACTGATTTTGGAGGATACTTCTAATCTTCTAAATACTGGTATCTTTAGTGGTGCATATGTTGAGCTAATAAGCATTATGAGTGTAGAGGTGACTTTCAACACAACCTTGGGAAACAACCATGAATGTCAGTCCTATTCCCACAACCATAATTCACAAGGATCATCCTAAAAACCAGTTCGGCATAAATTTAGCTACTCAAACAAGAAGGATGACTAAGATTTCTGAAGAACATGCTATGGTCAGTTACATCAAAAAGCAGAGGAGAACCAACCACAAAGATTATTAGAACTGCTTATTTGCCTATTTTCTCTCACAAATAGAACCCAAGAAGGTAACACAAGCTTTGTCAGATTCAAGCTGGATAGAGGCAATGCAAGATGAGTTGCTATAGTTTAGATTGCAGAAGGTTTGAAGATTGGTTGATTTACCTAAAGGCAAGCATGCCATTGGAATAAAATGGGTCTATAGAAACAAGAAAGATGAGAGAGGGATAATAGTTAGAAACAAGGCTAGTCTGGTTAGAAAAGGTACACCCAAAGAAGAAGGAATTTTATTATGATTGAGGTTTTTGTCTGTTGACTAAAGGATAGAAGCAATCAGGTTATTTTAGACCTATGCATCATTTATAGGGTTTTTGTGTACCAGATGGATGTGAAGAGTGCCTTTTTATATGGTACTATTGAAGAGGAGGTATATGTGTGCCAACCTCCTAGTTTTGAAGATCCACAGTTCCCTGATAAAGTTTACAAGGTAGAAAAAGCTTTATATGGTCTACATCAATCTCCTAGAGCCTGGTATGAGACCTTGTCTACCTACTTATTAGAAAATGGATTTAGAAGAGGCACTATAGATAAGACTTTGTCCATCAAGAAGGACAAAGGTGATATCTTATTAATGCAGGTGTATGTTGATGACATCATCTTTGGGTCTACTAAGAAGTCTTTATGTACAAGTTTGAAAGTTTGATGCACAAGAAGTTCCAGATGAGTTCTATGGGACAACTTACTTTCTTCTTAGGGTTGCAAGTCATGTAGAGAGATGATGGAATCTTCATCAGCCAAGACAAGTATGTGGCTGATATATTGAAGAAGTTTGATTTTGTCACAGTGAAGACAGCAAGCACTCCAATAGAGACTAATAAGGCATTGCTCAAGGATGAAGAAGCTGAGGATGTGGATTTTCATCTATACAAATCAAAGATTGGATCATTGACGTACTTGACAGCTTCTAGGCCTCACATAATATTTGTTGTTTGTGCTTGTGCTAGGTTCCAAGTCACACCTAAAGTCTCACATCTTCATGCTGTGAAGAGGATCTTTAGATACTTGAAAGGTCAACCCAAATTGGGCCTTTGGTATCCTAGGGATTCACCATTTAACTTGGAAACTTTTTTAGATAGTGATTATGCTAGAGCTAGTCTTGACAGGAAATCCACAACAGGAGGTTGTCAATTTCTTGGCAAAAGACTAATTTCATGGCAATGTAAAAAGCAAACAGTAGTTACTAACTCAACAACTGAAGCAGAGTAGGTTGCTGCTGCTAACTGCTATGGACAGTCACCATTTCATCAGAGATTCTTATGAGAAGAGGCTCATTCAAGTGATTAAGATACATACAGATCAAAATGTTGCAGACTTGCTCACAAAAGCATTTAATGTTGGCAGATTTCAATATCTAACTGCCAGTATTAGAATGCTTAACCCCTAAAGCATTGATTAAGGGGAGGTTAATAAGTGTCAAGATACAGTGGATTATGCTTGCCATGAGATGGAACAACAGCTAATGATGAAATTTAAGTTAGTACTGTTAGCCTACCTTACTACTGGTAAGTGTACTTTCTACTGCTGTTATAATTAATATTGTGAGCATTGAGAGAAAATAAAAACAGACAGAGAGAAAGTGTGAGCTTAAAAGAATTGAGAGAAAGCAAAACGGACAAAGAGAAAGTGTGAGCTCAAAAGATTAGAGAGATTTGTAAAATAAAAACTAACAGAGTGATTTAGTGAGCAAAAGAAATGAGAGATATAGTAAGTTTAAAAACAGAAAGAGAGCTTGTGAGAATCAACATTGATGATGGAAATGCTCTTTAGAATGCCATTGAGGTTAAAACTAGTACCTTAAAAGTTAATACTGCTAGGCATTTCTGAGTACTGCTGGGAACTACTTAGTACTGTTAGTCTAAACTTAGTACTGCTGGGCATTACTTAGTACTGCTAGGCTAAAATTAGTACTGCTAGGCTACCGTTAGTACTGTTTGGGGCATAACAGATTTTTGGCAATTAAATATAGCTGTTGAGATTTTTCTGCCAAATATCTCGCTTATAGGGGTCTATAATTTGGATAATTCTTAATCTTTCTTTCACTTAAAAGCTTTCTTCAAGATAAAGAATCCATTTTCTTCATTCGGTCAAATCAAAACCCTTAACCGCTCTTTATAAAATCTCAATTAACTTTGCCAAACTCTCCTACTCTCATTAACGAACATAAACCCAGAACCCTTATCATAACTCAATCACTAATGGCGAATTTGGGTTTTGCGACACAACCACACATGGTTTGCTTATCTAAAGAAACCAACTGAGGGTGAAGGATTCCAAGAGATAGTAGATTTTCTCAATGGAAGTCATATAAGGTTTGCTCTTACTAAGAATCCTACTATCTATGTTTCTCTAATCGAAAAGTTTTGGCAGACTACTACTGTCAGAACAGTTGATAATGGATAACAAGAAATAAACTGCCCCAGTTGATTGGCATATAATTCACTATTGCTGAAGCATCTGTTAGGAGGGAGACATCTCCAATTAGAGATGGTAGAAGGGTATTTAGTGCTTTGCCTACTCTAAATAATGTCTTATCAAACTCTCACTGATGGGGTATGTTTTAACTGATGATAAACTGACTTTTCAAAAGGAAAATTTTACCATCAGTGGAGATCTTACTGATATCATCTACACTGTCTTTAGTCCCATAAGAAAATTTTTTTTTTGTCGAGAACAATTTAGTAGCAATATAGCAACTGCTATTATTTGCTTGGCCACAAATAGAACTTTTAACTTTTCTAAATTGATTTTTGATGGTATGGTGAAAAACTTAGATAGTAAATATAAGTTTTTAATGTATCCAAGATTTATTCAAATATTTCTGGACAAGCACAAAAGATTCCTTAATCCCCATAACAGAAAATATATTGCAACTACTTTAACTCCAAAACTTTTTAGCAATATGAAAAGAGGTTTTTCTAGGGAACACACTCCTTTGTTTCCAAGTATGCTTGCAATTCAAGCAGAAGAGGGTGAAGGTTCAGGACATCCCTCTGAACCCCAACCACCACCTTCTACTGCTCAACCTATTCATGAAGAACAAATCCCTAATGTTGTCTCATCATCACACCAAAAGACTCAAACACCTATGCAAGCCTTAAACCAGGTCACTGAGTTACCTCAGACTAGTAAGCCTATACCTAATGTAGCAGATGAGGCTGTCTATGAGGAGTGGGATAACAGGGTGGAAAGGGCTACCACTACTGTTGCTAGCTTAGATGTAGCACAGGCTAGTGGTAACATAACTAAGACCCAATCCACGGCAATACCTAATGTTCATTTTCCTTAGGGAATTGGTGCAGGTGGTAGTCCCAGGTGCTAAGAAGCCATAAGGGGTTCCATTGCTCAGACTAGGTCTGAGAGGGTACCTACACAGCCCTATGATTCACCTCTCCTAAGAGTTAACACACTTGTAAGTGATGAGGGAAGTATGCAACTTCAAGAATTGATGGTTTTATGTACAAAATTGTTAGATATGGTTCTAGCTTTGGAGACAGACTTAACGCAGACAAAGAAAGTATATGGTGTTGCTTATACCAAGCTTATCCTGAAGGTAAAGAAATTGGAGAAAACTGTCAAGTCTAACTAAGCTAGAAGAAGAGCAAAGATTGTCGTTTTAGATGATGAAGAGGATTCTTCTAAACAGGGGAGGATGATAGAAGAAATTGATCAAGATGCAGGAGTTACTTTGGTTACTCCTACACATATTCAATAAGATCAACCTAAAGATCAGTTGGGAGTCTTTAGTGCAGCTAAGGTACTTGCAGATGCAGCTAAAAATGTTCACACTTATACTAGAAGAAGAAGGGCAGTTAGTACTAGCAGTGGTGGAGTTAGTACTGCTAGTAGATTATTTAGTATTGCTAAAGAATCAGTTAGTACTGCTCGTGCATCAATGCCAGTTAGTACTGCTGGTATGGTTCAAGAAGTTAACAAAGATAAAGGTAAAGGTATAATGACAGAATCTGAGCCGGAACAAACCAAGACAAAGTTACAGCAAAGACAAAAAAGAGCAGGTTATGAAGCAGCTGTGAGACTGCAAGAATAGATTGATGAAGAAGAGAGACAAAGGATAGCCAAAATGCATGAAGAAGCTAAATCTTTCAATATTGAAGAATGGGAAAATATACAAGCTACAATTGAAGCTGCTGAAGATCTAGTACAAAGGATACAAGCAGAAGAAAGTGAAAAATACTCTGAAGCTGAAAAAGCAAGACTGTTTGCAGAACTTATCAACCAGAAAGGAGGAACAAGCCACTCACACGGGCTCAACAGAGAACTTATATGTCTAACTATATCAAGTATATGGGAAGTCACTCTCTGCAGCAATTGAAGAGACTTTCCTTTTATGAGCTCAAGGTTTTGTTTGAAACAACAATTAGAAGGGTGCAAACTTTTCATCCAATAAAGAGTGAAGGTGACAAAATAGTTCCTAAGTTAACAGCAGGAAGTTCAAAGAGGGATGCAGAAGTAGAATTAGGTCATAAAGGTTTTAAAAAGCAAAAGACTAATGAAGCTTCAGGGTCAGTTCAAGAACAACCAGAAGAAGAGGAAACAGAATTGCCACAAGAGGATTTACAACAGATGATGATGGTAGTTCTAGTGGAAGAAGTGTATGTTGAAGCCTTACAGGTCAAATACCCAATCATAGACTGGGAGGTTTACTCTGAAGACAAGAAGGTATTGGAGAATTATCAGAGTTAGAAACCATATAGAAGCTTATCAGATTTTTGCTAAGATGTTGAAGAAATTGGATAAAGATGATCTGGTCAAGCTTTAGGATTTGGTTAAGGAGAGGTTCAGTACAACAAAGCCTACAGATGATAAAGAGAAGGAATTGTGGGTTGAACTGAAGAGATTATTTGAACCAGATAGTAATGATACTCTATGGAAGCTTCAAAGGTATATGCATGATCCTTTGGTATAAAGGCTTTATGATACATGTGGTGTTCACCATGTATCTTCAGCAAGAGGACATGATATTTTCATGCTGGTAGAAAAAGATTATCCATTGTCAAAAGGAGTTCAGATGTTGATGTTGGCTAACAAGCTGTTAGTAGAACAACATTCAGAGATGACAAATGAGATTTTAAGGAAAATCTGCATACAAGCAAACAGACCAAGACAATAAAGTGTTTGGAAGCATCCTCTTAGCATAGATGGTTTAATTCAGAGAAACTTGTGGATTCGGATGACAATCACAAGTTTAGGGTAGGATTGTTGGGATTTAAACCTATCACACTTAGTACTGCCAAGAGAAGAGTTTATATTGCCAAGCTTAGTTAGTACTGCCAGAGTTGAAGATAGTACTGCTAGAAGAATGTTAGTACTGCAAGTACTAACTTAACACTGCTGAAGATTGGAGAAAACAGTTTAAGTCATTACTACTATTAGTTTAATAGTTAGTGATGCCAATATAAAGTGTTAGTACTGTCAGTTTATTGGTACTGTTAGTATATATAGTTAGTACTGATAAAGTGATATGCATGAGATATATTAGGAATAGATGTGCATTGATCACTTGACGTGTTTTGTAAGCCTATTAGGGTTTCCTTGGTGTATAAAAGGAACCCTTTGGCATAGATCTAGATATAAGTTTTATATAGTTTTCATAGCAGTCATAGTTCATAGCTTCAAGGTTATTTTGTAACCCTATCACTATTCAGAGTGATCATTTTATATTGAGGCTGAAAGTTTAGTAAAACTTTATGTACTGTTTCATTGTTCTTCTTAGTATTGCAAACTAGATTCCGCATAGTTTGTGATATTCTCAATCTTAGTTTCTACTATAGTTGTTTTGGATCTATCTAACACAGCTAAGCTTTAACAAGCTAAGTAAGATCTGTTCAAAAGGGATCAACATTTACAGAAAAAATTCTCAACAAGTTCCTCCTAAACGGTGATTTTTCCTTCTCCCTCGTTTATCCACCATCGTTTTGCGTTATTAGCTAGTGAGAGAGGAAAGACTATCATTCATAATTGACGGGAATCCACACCAGGAATGTTGATTAAATCAATCATTTCAAGCACTTTAGCAATGTGGTCCATCACGTCATCATCAATCCATGCGTGGTATGCATTCTTATCGTTACTGGTGATAGAAAGATTCAATTTATTTTGAGCATTCACTACGTATTCTTCTAAAGTTGGTACAGCCATGACTTCTTATGGTATCTTCTTCAGTCTACTAGCTCTGATAAGTACTTCCTGTAACAAGGGTAAAAATATCAGCAGGATTTGCTCTGAAGAATGATAGAAAAACATTTAGCACGAAAATCAAATATAAAAACTAAGATTTTGATTTTGTTCTAGATGATCGATACGCCGTATTCAATAGAAGTGAATACACCGTATTAATAGATTGAATGAATATGTTGTATTGGACAGAAAGTTGGATACGCCGTATCCAATGGAAGTGGATACGCCGTATCGAGTTATCTACCAGAACAGTGTAATACGAAAGCAATTAAATTAAACACACAAATTTACAAGCAAACAATTAAACTAACAAATATACAAAATATACAGAATATACAAGAATATACACGAATCTAATTTACACTACTCCTAAGGGTTAGATCTAATGTTAAAAACAAAAATATAAAATAAAAGTCAAGATTAATTTTCACTCCTCGAAAACGGCGCCAAAAACTTGATGTGTCGTTGTGTGGTGTTTATTTTTATGATTCAAGTTTTAAATTTATATTTTGCCGACTTAACCAAAAATAACACTTTAACGGGCAGTGTACCCGGTCGGTGGTAGATTTGTGGCAAGTAGGGTGTCAAACACTTGAAGTGAGGTTAAATCTATTAATTTATTTACATTTTTGTTATCTAATCTAAGTTAATCTAATCTAAGTCAAACCTATGCAAATCCTATGTTAGTTCTAATCCTAATTCTAATAGGTAAAAGGGGGTTTCAGCCTGAGAGACTGGCACGGGTTTGGTTGGTGACTACAATCAATTCAAGACACTTTAACCCACGCAAGCAAATTAATAGAAGATAAAAGAGTGGTCGAGCCTTATGATAGAAAACTATATTAGCCATCATTAATCCGATTAGAAGTTGGTGTGTTTATTCAGTGCAATGATTACTTATTTCGAAGAGCCATATCATTCCTAGACTTAGGTGGGACTACATCCTAAGACCTAGACACATTAATTCTATCACAATTAAAGCATCCGCATAAAGCATCCTTATTTGATGATTATAATCTGTCTTAGAGATTAAAGCAATGGTGATCTTGTTAAACCCTAGCTCATAGAGACTTTACCCACTTACTGCTTAATGGCAATTTATACTCTAGTAGTCCACTTGTCCAACTATCCAATAGAATCAGAACATTACTTGTTGAATTATCTAGATTCACCTACTTGTCAACATGTTCAATAAACCAAAGGCAGTTTCCGTTAACTAGTTAAGCCAGAAGCGTATCCTTAGCACGATTTTAGAAGGACAATACTTGTGATCCTATGATCCTAGATGTATAAATCACTATATAGGGAGCTATCCCAGCATATAGATTACTTGGTCCGTATCACTAGATCCAGTTAAATGATAGGTCACATACAAAAGCACGTAAACAAGTATGAATTGATAAACATAAACAAGCATACAACTATAAATTTAGCAATCGAGATATAAACAAAACCAAACATTCAGATCTTCATAATAATGGCTAATACCCGAAGGTTAAGCTTCTAAACATCATAATTAATACAAGAGTATGATTGTTTTTAGCCAAGTGTCAAACTAACGGAGGTATCCAATGATACAAAAAAAACTGAACGATTGCTAAAAGTATAAGAAATTACAGTTGTTCTTCTATGGATTGGAATGCGTTGCAAGACCTCTTCTGCTCTTTTTCTCCATTGAAAATTGACTTTTATGGTTTAGGTATCGAGAATATGATTTAGCACACCTAAAACTCTTTTTTGAGTTTTCTATTTATACTGTTTGGAAGTCGGTTCGAAATGACGTATCCAAGGGGGTGGATACGGCGTATTGGAGTTTCTTGGAGTAGGGACCACGTTTGATATCTTCTAGAATATTTTATTCCCATAAAGTTTGAATACGGCATATTGCCTTTCCTAGATACGGCGTATTGGACTTGTTTCCTTTGTGGTCTTTTGTGAGTGCAGGTGTGGATACATCGTATCTTCCTTGATGGATACGGCGTATTGGTTGTCAGAATAGTAATCTTCAAAATATCTTTGTTTAAGCTCCAGAATGCGCGCCTTTTGCTAATATTCACCAAGTACTCCATAATTACTGTAATTCTCAAATATAAATGATTAAGTAACAATTCTTTGCAATAATTATACAAAATAGGTTAAATACATGGGATAAATGATGCTATAAAATAGACGTTATTTGATGTCATCAAATATCCCCCCACTTGAATCCTACTTGTCCTCAAGTAGCCTTTAGAAGTTTATAAAAATGTATCCCTAAGGATATTTTCCGTTAAAGCATTTATTTGATCTATTACAAGTACACAACCAAACACCTCATGAAATAGAAAGATGAAAACACTCAAATCACTCAACTAATCTATGTGGTAACATGTAACTAATTCGCTCAATTGCTCGGTCATGATGAGTATTCTATCATAAGCTTGGCAAGGATACACATCTCCACCGCTAAAGCTAAGGAGTAACAAGTTTATAAAGGTAAATATGGGTTTGTGTGATAAGACTTAGGGTTGATTACTCTAACTAATCTTTATCGATACCAATATTCCAGGAGGGCGACAAAGACTACATATGCACACCCGTAATGACGGGATAGACACACGTGACTGCTTACCTCGAATAAGCTAAAGAGTAGGAATAGTAGAGTAATATAGGGTATGAATCTTCTAACTTTCACCAATAGTAATAAACCAACAAGGCAGCTGAGACATGCATACATGGCCGTAACGACGGAATAGACATGCACGCTCGATCACATCCTCATTCGCGTAAAACCCATGGTTAATGATTAGGAAAGGGAATTAAATTGTTGTTAAATAAAAATTACGAAACAAATAGATTAAGTCTAAAATACAAGTTGCTAGACACTTTTTCCCGACCGTTACCATGATAAAGACACAACTATTTACAACGTCTTGATCATAGATCAAAAACAACAACCTAAGTTGGCGTTCCCGTAACGGTCAACTTCCCAATCATCCCATACTTTACATACTTTACAAGGTAAGTGGCGATATCTTTCACTTTATACAATACTCTACATCGTCGATTTGTATCAACGAATAATCGATCCTTCGTGTAATTCCTTCGGTAGTTGCGAAACAATTATCTTCAAATTTTCTTTCTCTTTTTTGTTGCGATTTTTCTAATTTTTTCGATTTTTTTTGCTAACACTGTACTACGAAACTCGGTGTAATTTCACCATCTTCACGATGATAATAATTCCGGATAATACCTTCGATAATTCTTTGTTATTTGGAGCATCAATTGCGATGATAGTAAAAATACATGAGTTTTGACTATAATATACATTCCCATTTACGATGTGCAAATTTCTTCCAGCCGTACCAAAATAGACACACGACAACGGGACAATACAACTTTAACTTTAAGCAACTAGACAACTGTAAAATAACTCTAATCTAACAGGTAGGATAAGGTGTAAAGGTGTATCGAAACAAATAATTGGTGTGGTTCCTAAAGGATTGGCTCTACGGGTTGTTCTAGGGGTATGTTTCTCTTAAAATAAGAGTAAACAAAGGTTATACGGGGGTTAACTAACCGGTGTAGTTAGTTAATAAGCAACATGTAAAGGCGATTTGGGTGTAATCCTAAAATTTACCAATTTAAACAAGTTACTCCATCTAAATCCATAGTACTTATCACTGCGGTCTCGAATAGATATACCAAGCCAAGTTCTAAAGTCTACTACATCACCGGCACACTCATATTTTGTGGAATTTGGGTAAACATTTAGAAACGGATAGGTTAAATCCTCACAATATCTAACAAGGGTTATTGTGTGCGGGTTATGTATCAAGTAATTTCACAAAAGTATGCTTGAATTTTTTAAAATTTTAAGCATAATTTAAGCATTTTAGTGTGAAAAATTAGGACAAGTAAACATTTCATTTCCCATCATCCACTTGAATTATACAACGTCCTCGTTGTATAAATAAAACATTAAATACGAGAATTAAAAAGAATTAGAATGAGAAACTCCCTGATATTTGCTCGGTAGATTCTCCATGTTGAGTTTATTTGAGCAAGAATGTGTGTTAAACAGCCGCCTTGAAGCTTCAAGACTCCAACACTTCAAGATCTCCAAATTTGTAAATTCTCCACCAATATTCGTCGATATTCTTTCACGAGGTCTTGTATAAAACATAGGAAAAAAACGTGTATTCCTATCTTGGTACCTACGGTTAATTTAAACTAAACTAAACAAACTAAATACGGGTCAGTTTTGGTGAATACGCCGTATCATGTGCATGAATACATCGTATTGCCAGAACTGACAATAATGTTTTTAAAGTGTATAAAAGTAAATACTGATAACGTCTAGACAATCAATACGCCGTATGGTATAGAGCGGATACGCTGATGTCTGGGAAGACAGGCTCGATAAAAATAAATAACATTCCGGGTTGTCTCCCAGGAAGCACTTTTATTTACATCAAAGTCTTTAAGTTAGACTTTTCTTCAGCTTCTCACTCGGTGCGAGAAACTACCATGTTAGGTTTGGAGAGAGATAGGACCAGTTATATAATAGGGGGAGCAGATGCAAGCTTTTTCTTTCAATAGCTAGCCAAATGACTAAAGGACTAGGGCATCTTGTCAAAAGCAAAAGCCTATAGTGGCCACAGGACGCTTAGCCATGGTTAAAATATTATAAAGTTGATGATTCCCACTAAGAATTTGATCGCACGCAGGTTCGACGCGCAATGGCTCACCTCCCATTTGTGAAGCATATCATGAGTGTATCCTGGGTTTAGGGGGGTAAGCTGGAAGAGCACTATTGTTCAGGCCGCCACCCTCGGTGTTGGGGGATTCCCACTAGCAGCTAATCCAATATGCACAATACCCAAACAACAATCCCTATATCGAACCCTAATTATACTGACTAAGCAGCTCGATACGCATAAGCAAAACCAGAAGTCTTCAAAAGACGGAAACAAAGTCATATTGCGTGTGGGTTATGTAACATGTAATTTCATAAAAGTATGCTTGATTTTTTTTAATTTGAGCATAATTTAAGCATTTTAGTGTGAAAAATAGGACAAGTAAACATTCTAATTCCACCCCCACTTGAATTATACAACGTCCTCATTGTATAGTTAAAACATTAAATACGGGAATTAAAAAAAATTAGAATGAGAAACTCCCCAGATATTTGCTCGGTAGATTCTCCATGTTGAGTTTATTAGCAAGATTATGTTGAACAACCGCCTTGAAGTTTCAAGACTCCAACACTTCAAGATCTCTATATTTGTAAATTCTCCACTAATATTTGTCGATATTTCTTTCACGAGGTCCTGTATAAAACATAGGAAATAACGTGTATTCCTATCTTGGTACCTACGGTTAATTTAAACTATTCTAAACAAACTAAATACGTGTCAGTTTGGTGAATACGCCGTATCATGTGCATGAATACGCCGTATTGCCAGAACCGACAATAATGTTTTTTAAGTGCATAAAAAGTAAAGACTGATAACGTCCAGACAATCAATACGCCGTATGGTATGGAGCGGATACGCTGTATTGATGTCTTGGAAGACAGACTCGATAAAATTAAATAACATTTCGGGTTGTCTCCCGGGAAGCACTTTTGTTTACAGCGAAGTCTTTAAGTTAGACTTTTCTTCAGCTTCTCCTCACCGTTATTTGGTGCGCGACACCTTCCATCCGTTGTCCTTTTTCTGAAAAATATCTTGGTAGATTTTGGACATATTATCTTTGTTTCTCTCCCAAATATCATATTCACATCTTCTTATAGCAATATATTCTTCATTGGGTCCAAGCGAGTACTGAATAGCTTCAAACTTTTCTGCTTTACACATTCTTTTGTTAGGTTGCTCATCAATGAATTCGGATGTATTGCTATATTTACGCTTCGTCTGACTTTGTTCATCTTCCTTTTTAGTGTCGCATTTTCCGCGTGTTATCAGATAAGGCTTGAAGAACGAGTCAGTAGTAGTTTTGTTATTACACCAGATGCTATGATCAATTCGTCTCTTGTTCCAACTCCCATTCATCCAAGCATGGAACAATACCTTTTTGGTTCTTCCATCTATTTTCATATGTTTATCAAATGATGAATTTATTCGTGATATGAATTCAAGTGGATCTATCCCCTAGTTATCTCCTTCGTCCAACATTTCTTCTTCTCCATCATACGATTTGGGATAAAATTTACAGAAAAATTTCTCAACAAGTTCTTCCCAAATGGTGATTTTTCCTTCCCCCTCGTTTATCCACCATTGTTGTGCGTCATCAGCTAGTGAGAGAGGAAAGACTATCATTCGTAGTTGATGGGAATCCACACCAGGAATGTAGATTAAATCAATCATTTTAAGCACTTTAGCAATGTGGTCCATCATGTCTTTGTCAATCCATCCGTGGTATGCATTCTTATGTAATTCCACCAAAAATTCTTTGCTGAGTTCAATGTTTATATCATTACTGGTGATAGAAAGATTCAATTTATTTTGAGTATTCACTACATATTCTTCTAAAGTTGGTTCTGCCATGACTTCTTATGGTATCTTCTTCAGTCTACTAGCTCTGATAAGTACTTCCTGTAACAAGGGTAAAAATATCAGCAGGATTTGCTCTAAAGAAAGATAGAAATTTTTTTAGCACGAAAATCAAATATAAAAACTTAGATTCTGATTCTGTTTCAGATGATCGATACGCCGTATTCAATAGAAGTGAATATGCCGTATTAATCGATTGAATGAATACGCTGTATTGGACAGAAAGTTGGATACGCCGTATCCAAGAAGTGGATACACCGTATCTAGTTATCGACTAGAACAGTGTATTACGAAAACAATTTAAATTAAACACACAATTACACAAGCAAACAATTAAACTAACAAATATACAAAAATATACAGAATATACAAGAATATACACTAATCTAATTAACACTACTCCTAAGGGTTAGATCTAATCTAATGTTAAAAACCAAAACATAAAATAAAAATCAAGATTAATTTTCACTCCCCGGCAGCGGCGCCAAAAACTTAATGTATCGTTGTATGGTGTATATTTTTATGATTCAAGTTTTAAATTTATATTTTGCTGACTTAACAAAAAACAACAGTTTAACGGACAGTGTACCCGATCGGTGGCAGATTCGTGGTAAGTATGGTGTCGAACACTTGAAGCGAGGTTAAATCTCTCAATTTATTTATATTTTGGTTATCTAATCTAAGTTAATTATAATCTAAGTCAAACCTATGCTAATCCTATGTTAGTTCTAATCCTAATTCTAACAGGTAAAAGGGGGGTTTCAGCCTGAGAGACTGGCACGGGTTTGGTTGGTGACTACAATCAATTCAAGACACTTTAACCCACGCAAGCAAATTAACAGAAGATAAAAGAGCGGTCGAGCCTTATGATAGAAAACTGTATTAGCCATCATTAATCCGATTAGAAGTTGGTTTGTTTATTCAGTGCAATGATTACTTATCTCGAAGAGGCATATCATTCTTAGACTTAGGCGAGACTTCATCCTAAGACCTAGACACATTAATTCTGTCACAATTAAAGCATCCGCATAAAGCATCCTTATTTGTTGATTATAATATATCTTAGGGATTAAAGCAATGGTGATCTTGTTAAACCCTAGCTCATAGAGACTTTACCCACTTACTGCTTAATGGCAATTTATACTCTAGTAGTCCACTTGTCCAACTATCCAATGGAATCAGAACATTATTTGTTGAATTATCTAGATTCACCTACTAGTCAACATGTTCAATAAACCAAAGGCAGTTTCCGTTAACTAGTTAAGCCAGAAGCGTATCCTTAGCACGATTTTAAAAGGACAATATTTGTGATCCTATGATTCTAGATGTATAAATCACTATATGGAGAGCTATCCCTGCATCTAGATTACTTGGTCCGTATCACTAGACCCAGTTGAATGATAGGTCGCATACAAAAGCACGTAAACAAGTATAAATTGATAAACATAAACAAGCATACAACTATAAATTAAGTAAAAGCACAAACCAAACAATCAAAACCTTCATAATAAAGGCTAATAGGTATTATCCTTCAAACCATCAAAATTAGATACAAGAGTAATTAAACTAACCGAGTTAACAAATGATACCAAAAACTGAACAATTACAAAAGTATAAGAAATTACACATTGTCTTTTATGGATTGGAATCCATTTCAAGACCTCTTCTGCTCTTTTTCTCCTCTAAAAATTGACTTTTGTGGTTTAGGTATCGAGAATATGATTTAGCACACTTAAAACTTGTTTTTGATTTTTCTATTTATACTGTCTCGAAGTCGGTTCGATATAGCGTATCCAAGGGGTTGGATACGGCGCATTGGAGTTTCTTGGAGTAGGGACCATGTTTGATATCTTCTAGAATATTCACATTCCATATATCAATTATGGTGTATTGGTCTTCTTTCCTTTGTGGTCTTTGGTGAGTGCAGGCACGGATACACCGTCTCTTCCTTGATGGATACGGCGTATTGGTAGTCAGAATAATTAATCTTCAAAATATCTTCGTTTAAGCTCCAGAATGTGCACCTTTTGCTAATATTCACCAAGTACTCCATAATTACTGCTATTCTCAAATATAAATGATTAAGTAACAATTCTTTGCAATAATTATACAAAATGGGTTAATTACATGGGATAAATGATGTTATAAAATAGACGTTATTTGATGTCATCAAACATAAACAAGCAATCAACGATAAATTAAGCAATCGAGATAAACAAACCAAACATTCTGATCTTCATAATAATGGCTAATACCCAAAGGTATTAGCCTTCAAACATCATAATCAATACAAAAGTAATAATTTAGCCAATGTAAACTAACCGAGTTAACGAATGATACCAAAAATTGAACGATTACAAGAGTATAGGAGATTACAAGTTGTTTCCCATGGAATTAATTACGTTGCAAGACCCCTTCTGCTCTTCTGAAAATTGACTTTTATGGTTTAGGTATCAAAAATATGATTTAGCACACTGAAAACCCGTTTTTAGGTTTTCTATTTATAAGGCATGGAATTCGGTCAATACGGCGTATCAAAAGGCTTTGATACGGCGTATTGGGGCTTTCTAAGAGTAGGGACCACGTTCGATATCTTCCAGAATATTTTCTGTTCATAACTTGAATACGACGTATTGGTCTTCTCTAGATACAGCGTATTGGATCTTGTTCCCTTGTGGTCTTTTGTGAAGTGCAAGCACATATACGCCGTATCTTCCTTGATGGATACGACGTATTGGATGTCAGAATAGTAAACTTCAAATGTCTTTGTTTAAGGTTCATAATGCGTGCCTTTTTGCTAATCTTTACCTAGTACTCCATAATTACTGCAATTCTCAAATACAAACAATTAAGTAACAATTCTTTGCAATAGTTAAACTAAATGGGTTATTTACATGGATAAATGATGCTATAAAAGTAACGTTATTTGATGTCATCAGCATTGCAACTAATTATTACAGTACACGTCTTGCCTTGGACCGTTAATTGCATTAACTCTTCTTTTTTGATATTTAAGGGGTGATACCCCCTATCGTTTGCATACCCAAAAACATTTTCAACTGAAAAACACAATCAAACCAAAATCACAATAAAAACATAAACTAAAAAATGGCTAACTTTCCACGACTAGATGAAATTACGATAGCTGCTAATTCTAGGAGGTTGTTTAATGGTATGTTGGTGTACTTTGATCGAGAAAATAAAAAAGATCTGAATTTGAAAATGGTCTACATAACTTATGGGTTGAGTTACTTGAGCGTACAAACAAAAGGCAACTGTTTATAACCGAACTTGAGTGTTTTTATCCATCAGTCATGACGTACAAGATTATGAAGTTTCTAAACGAGGTTCAAAACCATGATGTTATTTAGTTGTTAGAGCTTAGGAAAATGATTGTAGGAACACATCGGCAGGTGTCAAGAAAGATTTCTTTGATTAAAATAATCAGGACTCTGTAATTGTCGTGTTTGTGTCAATCTTTTGTTCTTGTTTATTAGATTTTGTGGTATGTCCAAAATCTAAATTTTTGTAAAAAAATCATCTTCTTAATATATTATGGTCAATGTTCATTATCATATTCTTATTGATTACTGCGAATATATAAGTTGGAAATTTATTAGAGACATGTTAACACATTAACTTTAAAGTATTTAAAAAAAGGGGAAATAATCGTTATAGAAAAGGTGCATCCACACGTGGAACATAAAGAGGGTATCTTGCACCCATGATCCCTAAGGTTAGTATGGTCTAGGGGTGCTCATGGTCTAAAAACCGGACTTGATAAACAAAAACCGGACCGGAAAAAAACCCAGTTTGGCCAAAACACCAGACTGAAATGGTCCGGTCCGGTCTGATCCAACAAGGCATAATTGCTGGTTTTTTCATAAGACTAAACCGGACCGAGGACCAAAAATAAGGAAAAGGACAGACTAAGGACCAGACCAAAATAGGTTTGTTCCAGTTTCTCCGTCCGGTCCGGTCCGCGGTCAAGTATGGTCTATTCTCCTTTCCTGCCTTCCACATGTCTTCTAAAGGTGCATCCACACGTGGACCATAAAGAGGGCATATTGCATCGTTGGTCCCTAACTTAGTTAGGTCTATTATCCCTTCCTACATTCCATATGTCTTCCAAAGAAAGATATGTTAATGGACTATGTGTGTAATGACAGTGTTAATTAATGCAAGTCATATAGAGCCTTATGGATGTCAGTCATTGAGTCATCGTATATTTGATATCTAATTATTAGATTCACTGTGTAACCACTAACTTAACTTAGTTTTTGCTATTTAACTGTTCTTACCCAATGTCATTTTCAAAGCAAATACAACAACAATAAAAAACAATGGCCAACTTCCCGCGTCTATAGGAACTTGCAGGTGTGAGAAACTCTAACAATTTGACCGACGCAATGTTAGTCTATATTCAGAGGGAGATCAACGCAGATCTCCAATTTGCAGTTGGATTAAGCCAACTATGAGATGTGTTATATACCAGGGTTAATGAGCTCAGAATGTTGACATATGAACTGAATATATTTGATGGTCCATTAGCTATGCAATGTTCTGAGTTTCTCAAGCAGTTGTCTCATAAATAAGTGATTGGGATGTTGGAGCTAAGGAAGACGATAACGGAAGTGCACCTTGAAGTCCATAGAAAGATAGATTTTCTTATACTTCTAAGGTTCTATTGATAAGTTTGTGGATATTTAGGTTATCTTTTGTTTAGTTTTTATGTAGATGGAGATGATGATTATGTTGGTAGTGTCTTTTGTGGTTGTATGTAGACAGGGATGCTGGTTGAGTTTGGGTCATGTCCTAAATTCTATTTTGGTAGAGTACATATTTTAAAGCCGTGAATATATGTTAGCGTTGATGTATCTTGTTTGTTTTTTGATTTCATAATGATGTTGACCCTTGTTTAGGTGTGTGGTGGATTCATTCCTAGTTTTAACTTACCTTTAAAATGCAAATGTCCCTTTAAAAGATAGTCTACTGTTAAGAGTCAAACGACAATGCATACTAACCATGTCATACCACTATTACATAAAATACCCTATTTGACCATTTCAAGTCAAATTATTTGAATATGTGTGATCACAATGCATAAGATTGTCAAAAATTACCTAACTTGTAGGCTTTTCATAACCATTCAAATGTTACAACTTAACTATTACATCATAAAACATAGCAAAATATCAACTACCATATAACAATCACACCAATAGGTCTTTATCAGCCTTTCTTTGGCTTTTCATCCTTAACCATCTCTTATTGGGGGATTCTAATCCTCTTGCTTGGTCTTCCTTCTTCAACCTGTTCATCATCCAAAGAATCATCAACCACATCTTGATCAGATAGTGCATCTCTTATTGAACATTATTTTGGACAACCACATCCTTAATGGCTTTATCTAACTCAACATATAAGTCTTTAGTTTCATGGAAAAAATCATCTTGCCATTCAAGTTCAGTACATGGTGAATCCTTCTTAGGCCAATCCCAATCAAAATGCTCACTTGACTTACCACTTATACTAGCATCATCATCTGTGTCATACATAAAACCATAAAAGTCATCAAGATTATCATTTTCCTGGATTAGCTTCTCTAAGATGTTTTCTAGTGCGGAATTAAACTCTATAAGAGCCTCTTCTTGACTATCTTTTTCTTGGCTAAGCTTCTCTATAAGTTTTTGAGTTCCAGATTATAACTGAACGTTAATTTCTCCCAATACCTTGATTTCATCATCACCTTCAACCATTTGAAGAACTTGTAGATGAAAGTGAGATGTAACTTTTGATATCTAAATGAAATTATAACAACCCACAATTTTCATAAATGTAAATATCCATCTTTTAAGTTAGATGATGTACAATCTATCAGTTATATATGAACTCACCTTTTTAGGGAAATTTTTCGCTTTATTATATTACATTACTTTCCTAATATCTTAATATGCAATATAACCTGCATAACTCAAGTTAACAGACTCGGACAACCTACGTATGGCAATCCTATCCTCATATATGTCAAGCAAACATCATAACATATCAAGTTAATATCATAATATCATTATTACAAGGTACGTTCTTCCTAAAAGGTACCATTTGCAACATCATATCAAAACGGGTTTTAAACCATTATCGGATGCCCTAAACCCTAATCTCATGGAAGGGTTAACCCCTAAAGTGAATACACAAGCTACTAAAGCATATGTACAAATAATATGATATCTCATTTGAAATATAAAATCTCTTCAAGTCAAAGTACAAATCTCTAAAAGCTCAATGTACAAGTCATTAAGCATGATCTTTAAAATAGCCGTTTTACCTCCGTTTTCATTCTAATTTCTTCACCACCACTTAAGCAAGTTACTACACTCATTTTACAAGATTTAAACCCTAAATATTCTATTCATAAGCTTTCATACATCATTTTACACTCAAAACCCTAATTCAAAACCCTAATTCAAAACCCTAAACCCTAAAACCGAGCTAGTTTCTAAACCATGACCTGTTTCTTGGATTTTATGCATTGTAAACCCAAACCAACACTAAAATAAGTTGTA
>BQNB010086839.1:9453-28078 GCA_026074375.1 Tanacetum coccineum
CAAATACAACTGATTGCCTAAGAGAACGCCAAAAAAATACATGTAAAAATGCTTTTGATGACAACAAATACAACTGATTGCCTAAGAGAACACCAAAAAATATATGTAAAAACACTTTTGATGACAGCAAATACAACTGATAGCCTAAGAGAACACCAAAACATATATGTAAAAATGCTTTTCATTACAGCAAATAACTCTGATTGCCTAAACTTACTTGACACAATGTCTAAGAAACCTACCCATTCCAAATTACAAACACTACACAAGTTATAACCAATTAACACAACCAATCAAGCTAAAAAATATAGAAATTATACCTTTTTCCGTGATGAAAAAAAAGACAACCTATATGTTTTCACCACATATGAACTTGTGTGTTAAGGACCTAACCTTTAAATTTCAAATAAGTGAGAGAACCTGCAAAGTGTAGTTAGAATGAAATTGGTATTGTGGATTAAATAGCATAGCTGCAATGATAGGGTTAATGGGTGACAGAACTATTTGTGACTTTATAAGAGCATCAGTGTCATGGCTAAAAAAGCCATGCTATTTAGGCCCTACTGAGTGTCACATCACTGTCACCTCATTTCAACACAACAACTCAAAATACCCCTCACTCATAACACACCTTGTTAGGTTCATAAAAAGTGTCGATTATGTGGTTTAGTTATATTTAGTCATTAGTCTTTATTTTGTTTAGAATAAAATAGTTTGTAATAAGTTATATTATGCTAAAAGTAAGAAATAGCATAATTGCCAAAGAATAGGGACTAGAAGTGAAACATTAAAAAAATAAAGGAAGGGAAGCTTCCTTCCTTCTCCTATAAATACCCCTTCTAATCATCATTAGAAGGTGATGCCTTGTAATAAACTTTTCCTTTTTTCCTCTATTTTAATAACATTTGAAATTTGAATACTTGACATCCTCTACTATTCTCTCCAAGCTTTCATGGTTGATTATGTATGATTCAAGATAAACAAGACCTAGCAAGTGGTATCAGAGCCATTAGAGAATTAGAGTGATTCGATTTGTGAGTTTTTAACACGTCCGAGAACCTCAAAATGACATTCGGTGAATTCGGTTAAGATTTTTGAGCGTTCGAGTTGTGTTTTGGCACCTATTTCGAGTATTTGGACGTTATCGATTGTTCTACTAGATTTGACGTATCGTATTCTTGTGGAGTTTTCATTTTTAGTAGTGTTTTCTTATTCTCGAAAGTAGTTATAATAGTCTTGGCTTATTTCTTTACATTTTCGGAAGCTTAAGTATCATTATTAGTTTAATTTCAGTAGAAAAAGGGTTGTAATAGATATATACGCATTCTCGGTTCTATAAAAAAACATATATTAGGAAGTTTTGATAAACTCGGTTTTCTATCGAGTTTCATTAGTGTTCATACTTTTTTGGTTTTATCGAAAAGTGTGACTCGAGATTTAGTGATTTAATCTCGGAAATTCGATTAAAAATGTGTTAAACATCCCAAGTTCACGGCAAATTCGTCAATTTTTAAAACTCAGAATTCAAATTCCGTTTATCGATTTGTGTTGTATATGTGTTTTGGATTATTCAATCATCATAAAACTTCGGTTCTATTAGTAGTTTGTGGTTATTGATAATTCTTAATCCACGAATTTTAAAAAAAATCGATTCTACCGAGTTTGATATAATCTATCTTTTGACTGAAACAAATAATTAATTTCTGGTTCATAGCATTTTCGAGTTTAATATGTTTTAAGAGTACCGAGTTTGTTAGTATTCTTTGTCCGAGTTTTAGTTCTGTCCGAGAAGTGTACCGAGTTTCAGACGACTTGTTATCCGAGAATAGTGTTGTCTGAATTTGATAATTGCTACCGAGTTTGGAAATCTTCTCACAAATATCACTCATTTTCGTCTACAAAGATCCAATCTTTGAATCATATGAAATGTCAACATTCAAAACATATCAACAATCCCTTGCTGATGCCGGTTCTGAGACTAGGCCTCCCATGCTTGAAAAGGGTAGTTATATACCGTGGGCAAGTAGATTTAGACGATATATAAATCAAAAGAGGGAAAACCGAAAGTGGCTTAACAAAGCGCTTGATGAAGGTCCTTATCAAATGATGCTGAGATGGAGCTCATGAATCTGATTCTTCTTTCTATTCCAAATGACATTAATAATTCTGTGGATGCTTGCACTTTGGCCAAGGACATGTGGAAAAGAGTTGAATGTCTGATGAGGGGAACTATACAAAACAAAGTTGATAGAGAAACTCGTTTTACAAACAAATTTGATCAGTTTGTTGTTGAACCAGGGGAAGCACTTGTTTATGTTTACAATCATTTTCACTAGTTAATGAACGATTTGGAAAGAAATGGTCATGCATTTTCCAACGTGTTACAATTAACACAATGTTTTTTTCTGTTAGCTTGCAATCGGATGGTTGAAATATTGTTACCAAGTTGTCTTGCTAAACGTTTGACAGTTGATACGTTTGATGATCTTTTTGATTACCTTCAGCAATTCGAGAAACTGGTTAATGTCTCAAGAGCAAAGAAGTTAGAAAAATCTCATAATCATTTGGCTCTCGTAGCACACACGGGTTTATCTTCCAGAAACACATCATCTTATTATGTGCTCATCTATGTATGTGGTTGATTATGAGATGAGTACCAACAGGATTGATGTTTATACCAATTCTGGAAGATCTATAGCATATGCAATGTTGTTACTTGCTCTAGCCCATTACTCAAAATTTTCTACTCCAACAAATAATCGTCTTCACACTTCATCCAATACCATAAACCAAGCAATTATTCAAGGAGATAGGGTGAATATTCAAAGCAGGAACTCTGGTAATGCTGGAAGAAATAATAGACGAGCTTATGTTCAGGAGGAAATCATAGAGGGATCGAATGCTCCAAATGAGACTGGAAATGTTCAAAGGACTCTTCGAACCTCGTCTTCAGGAAACACTTTAACTGTTCAATGCTACAACTGTAGTGGAAAAGGACATTATGCTAGGAATTGTCCAAAGCCAAGAGTTTCGGGTGACTCGAATACTTATGGAACAAATGTTGCTAGCAAAACAGGATGAAGCTGGAGTAATTCTTATCGATGAGCAAAATGATTTTCTCTTTGCAGATGCTTCAAGGATGGAAGAAATAGAAGAACTCAGTGCAAACATATGCTTAATGGCCAGAATTCAACCAGTTGATAATACTTATAATGCTGGACCAAGCTATGATTCTGCATTTATAAGTGAGGTACAATCTTCATCCAACAATGAAAATGAAGAACAAATGTATCCAACTCATACTAATTATTAACAATTACCTTGGTGATGTTCCAAAAATTGATAGCGATATTATATTTGATTCACCCAATAGGAATGTTAATAGTGGCAGTATTGAAAAAGATACACATGTTCCTGATCTATGTGTGTTAGAGCAATTAGCTAGAAATGCATATCAGGAAGCTGAAAAACAACAAATAGTTGCTCAAAAAGTTCAAAAATAAAACACGACTTTGACTAGTCAGCTTGAGTTGTATAAGGAAAGGGTTCGGGTTTTGGAAAACATAAACGGGGAGAATAATTATCTCAATGAATTTCTTGAGGCCGATTAAAGAGCAAAACATTTTAGTCAACAAGCTCTGTCTCAATTTGTTCGTGATCGAGATATCATTCGAGATCTAGAAAAACAACGAGACAAATTAGATTTAGATGTCAAAGGTTACAAATGGAAAAATGAGGAACTTCAAAAGACTCATTCAATTTTAAAAAGGCAAATGAGTGAAAATGAGGATAGATATCATGACACTGTTCTAGATCTTGAGGCCAAACTGAAAAACAATGTTGATCTAATTTTGAAACTTGGCAATTCCTTACAAGGAATGTTTATGCTTGGACCAAAGCTATTGTCTGTGTATGACTCGTAATTAAAACATAGTTTGAGGTACCCGAATCCTTATACACTCAAGCAAGCAATTTCTCAATGTCCAAAGTTATATCTTGCCTCTAGTTTAGGTAATTCAAAGATTTCTTTGAATGTTAGAGATACTGAGGACACTCTTGATGATGCTTCCAAAAGTCAACAAAAAGTGTACGAAAAAATGAATGATCCAATTACTGTTGCAAATAAACAGAATTGTTGGACAATTGATTATGCACAAATAAATGCTCTCTATAAAGACTTTGTTCCTCAAAAAGAGCTTTCTACTTAGCAAAAATATTTTCCATCTTCTTTTATTCCTTCTGACAAGAATTCAAATGCAAAACTTCCTTCCTATCCCGGTCATCTATGCTGATGAGTCACTTTGATCATTGAATTAGAAAAAATAAAATCTTTTTTCAAAAGTTGTCTGAATTATTAAAAGATCTGTATAAGAGAAAGCATTTTTTAGACTCACCCTGAAATAAATACAACTCAATGATTTTTTGTCAAGATCAAACTCAAACCAATTGTAAGGAGTGCCAGTTCATTTTGAATTCTTTAAGACCACTATTTCAGAGGGATATATAAAAGAGATGAAAGAGTTTTGAGTCTACAGAAAGTGAACTTAGGGAACTAGAGAAGCAAATTGAATTTTTTGAAGATCAAACATTTGGAAGTATCTCTAAAGCATGAAACGTGGAACTAAGTGTGTTGGTAAATCATGAATGTGTAGACAATTCACTCCATGCTGAAATTGAATAACTTAAAAAGAAATCCATCAAGATTCAGGGTTTGCAAACAAGAATAAAAATTCTTGAAAAAGATGTTCAAAGTTGTGAAAAGCAAAAGTGTTGATTTTGAATTAAAGTTACAACATGAAAAAGAAAAACATAAATGGGATTCAAATTGAGGAATAAAAACACAAATCCTCTTGATTATTCTTGATTCAAAATGGAAAAACTTGAAGATGAGAACGTGTCTTTGGATTTTACGGTGCAATCTTTGATAAAAGAACAGACAATGGGTAATTTCAGAATATCAAAGCTTTTCATTCAATCAACAAAGACACGGTTCAACTAACAAGAAATGGATGAATTAATTGCTCATGTCTCTGAGAAAACATATGCATATGGTGTTATTCGTGTTGAGAATCAGAATCTTTTGTTTACCATATCAGAATTAAAAATTAGACTGGCAAATGTTGAAAAAGGTAAGTCTATAAATACTAAGTTTGACAAGCCAAATGGTTCTCAAACTCTTCTTTGTGTCACACCATTAAACAAACACGTTATTTAAAAGAAAACAAATGTTCAAAAATCAGAAGAAAACCATGTCGTGTCAAAACCAGTCACTTTACAGACTTCACCTGCCAAACAAAAATGTCATAGCACCTGGAATGTACAAAGTTGTCACAACATATGAATCACAAACAAACGAGGCTAAGCATGATTTATCTTCTACAGGAATGAATTTTGCATCTAGTGTTAGAAGACCAATGAATAGAGATTCACATGTCAATAATAGTGTCTTAGCTAACTCTAAGAAGCCAACAAAGAAAGTAGCAGTTTATGTTAGGAAAAATAAGCAAACAGATATCACATCTGAAAATGTTATCTCAAACAAAGAGAATGTAATTGATGTTGATGTTGCAAACGCTTCTAAAGCGAAAACTTTGTTATGTGTTTCTTGTATGCAAAATGTGCTTATTCCATGCCATGATAACTGTTTTGCAAATTATAAATTGAATGTTCGTAGAAACTTAAACACTAAATCTAGAACACTAAAATCTTATGATACTACTTATGTATTTCACAAGACTAGGTTTTCTAAGGTGTCAACACTATTTAAGTCTTTAGATACTACTTATGTAGTCTCCAAACCTAAGATTGATGTCGGAAGTACCTCAAAAGCTAACGATAAGGTTTCTAGTACAAAGAAAAGAAATTTACGAGATAAGTCTTTAAGCACATACATGAAGAACAAGATTCGAACTAGTCGAATTTGGCAAAAATGGTTTGAATCAAAACCAAATGTTGTTTGGTCTCCTGTTAACACAAAATCATATGGTCAGAATAGTCGTTCATCTGAAAAACAATCAATTTCTGTTAAGAAATGGGTAGTCAAATTGCCCACTTATCCATGTGGTGTTTCTTCTTGTGTTACAAGTAGTACAAATCATTCTGTGGATTGTTGATAGTGGTTGTTCAAAGCATATGACGGGTGATCGATCACTGCTGAAAAATTTCATTGAGAAATTCATGGGTACCGTTCGCTTTGGAAATGATAATTTTTGCAGCATCGGGCTATGGTGATTATATACAGGGCAATATCACTATTTGTCATGTATATTATGTTGAAGGTCTTGGACATAATCTCTTTAGCATTGGACAATTTTGTGATGGCGATTTAGAAGTGGCTTTTCGTTCTAAGACATGTTATGTGCGTAATCTGGAAGGAGATGATTTGCTTACAGGCGGTCGCGAATCAAATTTATATACTATCTCCATTTCTGACATAGTTGCTTCTTTACTCCCGTTTGTCATTGTCTAAGGGCAACTTCAACAAAGTCATAGTCTTTGGCATCGCAGACTCTCACTATTATTTCGGCACCATAAACGATCTTACCAGACATGTAATTTTTTTTTTTCACTTGGTTGATGGTCTTCCAAAGTTTAAATATGGAAAAAGCTCACCTTTGTTCTGCTTGTGAAATAGGAAAAAGCAAGAAAGCTTCTCATCCACTAAAATTAGTTCCAAGTGATCACTCTAAATTAGAATTACTTCATATGGATTTATGCGGTCCAATGCGGGTAGCTTCAATCAATGAAAAGAAGTATATTCTGTGATTCGTGGATGATTATTCTCGATATACATGGGTTTACTTTCTTCATTCGAAAAGATGAAACTCCAAAGATTATCAAGAATTCATTGTCAAGGCTGCACTGAATTATAAAGCCAAAGTTTGCAAGTTTAGTACGACAATGGTATGAATTCAAAAATGCAACTCTTAAAGCTCGTTATGAAAAGTTAGGCATCATGCAACAATTTTCAACTGCTCGAACGCCTTAGTAAAATGGAGTAGTTGAAAGACGTCACGTTTTTCTTGTTGAAGTTGCTCGTACGATGCTTATCTTTTCTCGCTTACCTGAATTTCTTTGGGCTGAAGCAGTGGCTACCGCTTGTTTTACTCAAAATCGGTCAATCATTCATACACGACATAACAAAACACCTTATGAGTTATTACGTGGCAGAAAGCCGAATGTTGAATATTTTCATGTGTTTGGTTCATTGTGTTATCCAACAAATGACCGAGATGATCTTGGAAAAATGAAACCAAAAGCAGACATTGGGGTCTTTATTGGTTATTCGGAAACATCAAGAGGGTTTTGAATCTATAACAGACGCACTAAAAAGATTATGGAAACCATAAATGTCAAGTTTGACGAGCTCACAGCTATGGCTTCTGAACACGATTGTTTAGAACCCGAGCTTCAACGATTCATAAATCATAATTCATCAGCAGAAGAAATGAATACTCCATCTAAAGAAGATTTGGATAATTTGTTCGGTCCAATGTTTGAAGAATATTTTGAGACGAAGTCTTCTGATACACCCATCAATTCCGCTGCACAACCGACTCAAATTCATGAAGACTCGTCTTCTACATCTTCAATTATTGTTGACGAACATGAGGCTCCTCCCATTGTAACTGCATCTGATGAACAAACCTCTCCAATCTCTTTAACAGAGGCTGATGAATTCAATCAAGAAGATTCTGCTCATTTTGATGGCAATTCACAATTTGTTTCATATAATCCTCCAAGTCATGAGGAAATTGAGTCATCTACAACGGCTCTAGAACCATCAAATGTGCAGAATTTCCACCAAGTACAACCCTCAACACACATTTGGACAAAAGATCATCCTCTAGACCAAGTTATTGGTGACCCATCCAAACCTGTCATGACTCGCCAACGGCTACACACAGATTCTGAGGTATGCATGTATGCATTAACCGTCAGCACTATTGAACCAAAGAATATCAAAGAAGCTATGGCAGATCATAGTTGGATTGAGTCCATGCAAGATGAGTTGAATCAATTTAAGAGACTTTAAGTTTGGGAACTCGTTCCACGACCAGAAGGAAAGAATATTATTGCTCTCAAATGGCTCTGGAAGAATAAGTGTGATGCTAAAAATATTGTGGTTCAAAACAAAACTCGTCTTGTGGCAAAAGGATACAGGCAGGAAGAAGGCATTGATATTAAAGAGTCATTTGCTCCTGTTGCTCGTCTTGAGGCCGTTCGGATGTTTATTGCTTATGCTGCTCATAAGAATATCACTATCTTTCAAATGGATGTTAAAACGGCTTTTCTCAATGGTCCTTTGAAAGAAGAAGTTTATGTCAGCCAACCTGAAGGGTTTATTGATCCAGAATTCCCAGATCACGTCTACAGGTTGAAAAAAGCTCTATACGGTCTTAAGCAAGCACCTCGTGCATGGTATGACTTATTTTCTAATTAAACATGGTTTCACTAAAGGTATTATTGACCCAACTTTGTTCACACGACGTCACGGGAGAGACATATTACTTGTTCAAGTATATGTTGACGACATTATTTTTGGATTAACAAATCCAGATTTTTCAAAACGTTTTGCAAACCTAATGAAAAATAATTTTGAAATGTCAATGATGGGTGAACTAAAGTTCTTTCTTGGACTTCAAGTTCATCAATCTCCTCGTGGCATATTCATAAGTCAGTCACAATACGCGATTGAATTGTTAAAGAAATATGGTCTGGATGAGTGTGTCTCAATGAGCACACCTTAGGCAACTAAGAGGCTGGATGCTGATTTACAGGCACTCCTACTGATCAAACGACTTATCGTCATATGATATGAGGGCTTATGTATCTAACAGCCAATCGTTCAGACATTGCTTTTGCTACTTTTATATGTGCTCGTTATCAAGCACGTCCTAGGGTCTAACACCTCAAAGAGGTTAAACAGATCTTTTGGTACCTAAGACAATCCTATAACATAGGACTATGGTATCTAAAGGATTCTGGATTTGAACTAATTACATATTCAGATGCGGACCACGCAGGATGTAAAGATGATTGTAAAAGTACATCAGGAGGATTGTAATTTCTATGTGGAAAGCTCATGAGTTAGAGTTCAAAGAAACAAGATTGTACTGCGATGTCTACTGCTGAGGCTGAATATGTTTCCTTGTCTGCATGATGTGCACAAGTTATTTGGATGCGTACACAACTGCTTGACTATGGATACAAGTACAACCGGATTCTGATGTATTGTGATTCCAAGAGTGTCATTGCTATCTCATGCAACCCAGTTCAGCATTCTAAGACAAAACACATAGACATCCGGTATCATTTTATTAAGGAACATGTTGAGAAGGGTACTGTGGAAATTTACTTTGTCAGGACAGAATACCAACTTGCGGATCTATTTACTAAAGCTCTTCCAAAAGAACGCTTTAAGGATCTAGTTCTTTCGTATTGGTATGAGATGTATGACTCCAACACAGTTGGAAAGCCTGACAAAGTCATCTTCTTGAAAAATATCATACATCAAAAACATGTAAATAAATTTTTCAAAAACAAAAGAAAAAATTAAAAAATACAAAATTTCAAAAAGATTTATCATATTTAAAAAAAACATAACTTAAAGATCACATGATTAGATTCATGATTCCAAGTTTATATAAAAAGCTTTCAATTAAAAATACGGAATCATAATCTAAGGGGGAGTAATTGGAAAATTTTCATTCATATACATCATTTCGGGAATAACAAATAAACTGAATTTGAAAAATGCTATATTTTCAAGGGGGGGTTTTTATTTTAAACTCAAACATCTTCATTTTCAGACTACGTGCTTAGTATGATTTCATTCTAAGGAGGAGTTTTTGATAGCATTGGTCAACTTTTGAAAAGTCATCATTATTCGAGGGGAAGTTTTTTTTTGAAAATTTTTAAAATCAAAATTTAGAAAATGAGTCAAATCGAAAAAAAACTACAGGGGCTAAAAGTGTCATTTCTTAAAAATTGATATTCGGTTACTATAAAAGGAAGAAAAAGTTTTTTTTTTACTTTTTATGTTCACCGAGTCAAATTATCGAGTTTGAAAAGAAAATCAAAAAAAGATTTCCGAGCTTATTAGAGCGATTACAACTACTTTTCTTTCTTAAACGTAAGTTGATATGAGTTTTGATTCAGTTCTAAGCTGTTTTGAATTATCGAGTTTAAACTCGGTACGGATAGGGATTCCAAATTTGGGATTTATCAAACCTTTGATAATTGATTAGATCAAAGACGATAATAATCAATGATTATGTGGAAATAGATGAAAAATAACTTAGAAAAGGTCTAAGATCATGAACTCGATGCTAATAAAGAAACTCGGATGGGTGTGATGTTTATCGAGTTTGTTAATTATCGAGTTTGATTTGGTTTTTAATTTTTGGAGTCTCAATAATGATAATAAAACAAAAACGAATTGAGTTTGGTTTTTCGTAAGTTAAAGGGATTCATCTTTTATCTCTATTGTAAAACTCAGTAAATGTCAAAAAGTCAAACTCAGTAATGTCAAAAAGTCAAAATTCAGTACAAATGCAACTTGTGGATAAGTGAATTTGTTTTGGTTATCTACTGAATTTTATGTGCTTATATTTTCTGCATGCTTATGATGATTAATGCTCGAATGTCTGTGGAACAAAAAGATCAGTCTCTCATGTGTTTTGAAAAAATCAAATGATTGTGGAAAAGAAATCAAGTTTTTATGAATTCTAAACTTTGGGTCAAATATGTCTATTCATAATTGTTTAAGTGGTCTAAGTCATGTCTGGTTCGACCGTTTTCTGCAATGAACAGAATGAGGAGTGAGTGACTTAGTGACCATTCAGTTATTGAATTAGATGTGTTTGTCTACACTGTTTAGGATTCATGACAAAAAGTAAAAGTGAAAATTTTTTATAACTTGAATATGAAAATCCAAGTCTCAATTGTTTAAGTGGTCTAAGTCATGTCCGGTTTCGGCCGTTTTCTGCAATGAACAGAATGAGGAGTGAGTGACTTAGTGACCATTCAGTTGTGGATTTGTGATTGAATGATTCTATGTTATCATTTTAAGAAAAGTTTTTGTCAAAAGATTTCTGAAAAAGTTATCAAAATCTGTTATTGTCAAAATGGTACTCTTTCATAAAAACAATTTTAAGAAGATGTATGATCTCTCTTTAATTTTTCATAAAAGAGTCTTGATTAAAAACAAAAGAGAAATCTTTATCTTTCTTTAAAGAGTATCATGTCATAAAGAATTTCTTGCGAGGATAATTTGTTCATAACAGACAGAGAGAGCTAAATCCATAGCGAAAAAGCACTCAAAAGTCGTGTTCGAAAAAGAATTGCAGAAACACACAAAAATGATTAAAATCAAAAAGAAAAAATTCGAATAACGGTATGACATGTGCTAAAAAATTAAGTACTGGAGCACAGAGAAACAAACTGATCAAAAATATCGTACGAAAAGAATTTGCCACGCAACATATAAAATAAATGTGTGGATAAATAGCAAAAATGTCAAATGAATTGTTTGTTACCTAACATCTCCATTTCATTCATTCAGTAATCATCATGGCACACCAACAACATGCAGCTGATGTTCATCCAGATGAACTGTGTCCTCCAAACAAAAGATATGATCTTATGGATGCTAACAAAGAAGATTGATTGTGAAAAGTGCAATGTCCATCCTGAAAGCAAAAATTCATGACGAATATCATTCAAGAATCATCCATTACGATTCAGCATTGCAGCTTCTTCATCAGTACCATGGATTTATATGGCATAATTTTGGCATACTTTGAAGGAAGACGGATCCAAGTACAGACTCACGTTTATGCTTGACAAGAAAGAGCTTTCTCTTACCCTAGATGACTTCAAAACAATCTTTCACCTACCACAAGCAACTAACAACAATCATGATAGTTTCATGCCACCACTATCATTTTTAGACATGGTTCCATTCTACAAAAATGAATTGGGATTTATAATGGAGCTAAAGACATCATCAAGCTTTAAGACAACTGGTCTTCTGCAGCCAAGGCAAACGTTGTGCAAGATATTTTCCAAATGCTTGACAACACGCGTAACTGGATGTGATCAACCGCCGTTGTAGATAATGCAAATGATGTATTACTTTATCAATAACATTCATGTCACTATGGGAAGGACTTCATTATTCTCTTCATCATCCAACATCTTCGATTCCTTATCCAAGATTTACTAAGATCATCATTAGTCATTACATGACTAATTTCCCTGTGATTTTAAGGTGTTCTCCAGACATGTATCACAATCTGAAAGATGATGATATAATGAAAAATATCTTTAATTCAGGAAGATATAAAGACAAAGTTGGAATGAAGATTCCAGCTTGGATGATCTCAGAAGAAATGAAGCACACGGAGCATTATCGGATGTATGTAGAGGTGTTTGGGATAGATGTTTCTCTGATTCAGTCACAGCCGACTGAGTCTACCCAAGGAACGCATAGGACACCTAGCGCCCCTTGGTCACCTAACCTTAACTGGATGTAAGAGTGTAATGTGCTCCAAAATGATCAACTGTGATTCGTTTTCATATTCCTCAAAGGAGATCCACACGTCTTACTCCACCAGCTCCTAGTGCCAACTGTTGATAAAGCAGATGAGATGATTTTACAAGACACATTACAAGTAAGTCTTGCTAAGCACAAAAGTCAAGAAGAGCAAGAAGCTAGAGAAAACGTGGAACTGGTTAACGAGCACTTGGAATCCTTGGAAATTGAAAAGATGGTGGAAGGACCAGAGAATGTTATTGATGATAGTTCAATCCCTAGGAATGATGATCAAAATATTCCCAGCACTAGGTTAGAGCCTAGGAGTGATAAGGAAAGTCCAGAGGTGGAGATCACTAATGATGAAGAGGTGGAAATTACTAATGTTGTAATACCTGTGAATGTTAATGGAAGAAGAAGGAAAGAATAAGATGAGGTGTATGAATTAAAGCGAAGGGAGAAAGGGAAGATTGTAGAGGAGTCTAGGAGTACACCATTCCCCACACCAATTAGATCTCCTAGGATTCATACTGATCTCGTATCTTTAGATACTAAGAAACTCCAAGAATTGACAAAAAACGGTTACTAAAATTACACCATCATCAAGATCATCCAGCACCAAGTTATCTCATACCAACCGGCTTCTATCATTATTCAAAGCCAAACCTGCTCATTTCAAATGCTACAAGAGTTTCTTTCAGGAGTTACGGGGACGTTATGGATATTTGTTCGAACATCTGAAGGCAAGGTTTCTGTCAAGAAAGTCTTTTGAAACTCTTCATCTCCAAGAAGTAATGGTTGAATCACTACCTATTATGGTAGATACGCATATTAAGGAGCAAGTTAAAAAGCAAGTTCCTGGGCAGTTTTGAGATCAAGTTCCAGTGTATATTGCGGAAGGGCTGATTCTGGAAAGACAAAAGACTAAAGAGGAGATGGAACGGATGATGGCTAAAGAAATTACAAAGAGCGTGGGAATATACAGGCTAAAATCTCCTCACAAATTCAGAAAGCAATTGACAATCACATTCCTTCTCAAGTTGATGCGTCAGTAAGAAGTTATATGTCTGGTCACATCCTTCATGTTCATCCAGTTCAATCACAAACAACATCTGTTCCCGAACAACAATATCAATTGTATCTCTCTATGAAAGCCAATCCTCAGCTACAACAGCAGGACATAGCTATATGGTTGGCACTCCAGATGAAGTTTGAAAGACTTCAGGTATCGCAAACTACATGTAGATCTTCTGCCGTTCGCCCAAGAGATCAGGACGATCCTCATGATCATGCTCATCCTGAGGGGGAGAATAGTGCAAAACGGCAGAAGACATCTGAGTATGAAGCATATGTGTCTAGAGAGTCATCGTCTGGACAAGTCAATGAAGAGGAACGAGGTCCATCAACTTTAGGTAATCAAGAGCAAGTAGATGATTATGATTTTCAGACTGATTCTTATGCTTCAGATGATGATGAAATACCGACGAAGCAAGTGTCACAAGATATTATGGAAGAAGTATCACTGACTATTGATGAAGCAAAGTTAAATAAAATGGCTGATGAGATGTTGAGACAAAGATGTACTTCTATCGAGATGAGCATCAATATCATATTGATCAGATGAATAATTTATTGAAAAGTGACAATGTTTGGGAAAGTAAAAAGGAAATTCTTGTCTCTTAACATCCACGAAAGACCACACCTCTAGTTCAAAGATGTCAAAGAGACCCTGAAGCTCCAGCACTATCTCTAATAAATCAAGATCTTTTGTATCTGAAGAAAGGAAGTTCAGGGCCCGAGAAGATAGTATTGTCACTTCACAAGTTTCCCGTAATTATCTTCAATGATGATGATATTGAAGAACGAACTTCCAGATGGGTAAACTAAGGTGTGTTTGTTAAGAAATTTATCCTTTATGCGCGATATGGATGTTGAACATTGGATGATTCCTCATGCAAAGATTTTCTTACATAAAGAACAGAACCTGAGGCTGAAATACCAAAAGGGAAGAGGTTTATTCAAATTCAAAGATCATTCAAGTCATCAAAACGTATTGGGAATTGGGTCATGAACACATGTTTATCACAGAGATAGTCGCAAGAAGAGCTAATGATTGCATAGTGTCAATTACCGAGCTTGATTACAAGAATCTTAATAAGAATGATATTGAGGACATATATTTGCTAATCATAAATGGCAAGGTACCTGATTATACAAAAACAGGGTTGTTATGGTCTTTATCAGTATTCATTAGAAGTTCAGTCATATGGGAAAGAGTGCATGATTTTCAACTTGGAATTGAAAGTTATCAACAGAAAGTTAATCTCACTACACCAACAATATCTTTCCCAGGAGTTGAAAAGCACAAAATGTTCTCCATCATCTATGAGCCCGTGCATGGAATCATATACAAGAATAGCAAGAAAGAGAAAAGGGTGATGAGACATTTAGAGATTCATATGTTTTGTGATGCAACACTAATTAGAGTAGTTGAAGGTTTGAAGAGTTACAATAATGATGTTAAGTATGGATATGTACAAAGAGAACTTACGAATGAAGAGGTTGAGTATCTAAAGTTGTTTGAAGAAGAGATTGAAGTATCGCAACTAGATGACAAGATGGGAGATGTATGTAAATGGAAGACCACTTGGACCATGAAGGGAACGCCCTGAATAATCGACCCTTAGGGGGAGATTGTTAGGTTCATAAAAAGTGTCGATTATGTGGTTTAATTATATTTAGTCATTAGTCTTTATTTTGTTTAGAATAAAAATAGTTTGTAATAAGGTATATTATGGTAAAAGTAAGAAATAGCATAATTGCCAAAGAATAGGGACTAGAAGTGAAAAATTAAGGAAGGGAAGCCTCCTTCCTTCTCCTATAAATACCCCTTCTAATCATCATTAGAAGATGATTGATTGTTGAATTTTATACTAAATATATAATATATGATAAAATATAAAATATATATAAGTCTAAAAATCAACAAGATCAATAAAACCGAGAAGTAGTATAGAATGTTCCCGGGTCGTTTATCCCCAACGAGGCTGGACTGGAAAATCGATACAGTCGGAAGATTTGAGTTTGAAGGAGAGAATTGATTTGAGAGTGTGGAAAGTCAAATTAAACAATAACAAACAAAAACGTTTAAGAAAATCCTAAAAATTACGAAATTAAGCTGAAAAACGGGAGCACGAATCCCGAACAAAGGGGGAAAAACCTAAAATCTTTAAAATTAACCCTACGAAGAAATTTTTATCATAACCAAGAAAAGGCAAAACATGGTGGCGATGCTTGACCCGAAAGAACGGATAAAGCCACTAAAGGTTTCGAGCAATTGGTTTATGACGATCGGTATAAACCTTCATGTGCAAATTTTAAACGCTCAAGCTGAGGCAAGAAAGGAAGAGAATTTTGGAACCGAAGATCTGTGTGGTATGATTAAGAAGCTAGAGCAATGTGCTGATGGAACGTTATGCTTGAACGGGAGAAGTTGGATACCTTGTCGAGGTAACTTAAGAGAGTTGATTATGAACGAATCGCATAAGTCAAAATATTCAATTTATCCTGGATCGTACAAGATGTACCAAGATTTCAAGAAACTGTATTGGTGGCCAAATATGAAAGCAGAGATTGCCACCTACGTTAGTAAATGTTTGACATGTGTCAAAGTCAAGGCCGAATACCAAAAACCATTCAGTTTGTTGGTTCAACCTGTGATCCCAGTATGGAAGTGGGAGAACATTACTATGGATTTCGTTACTAAGTTACCAAAGACATCAACTTGTCAAGATACAATTTAGGTAATTGTTAACCGACTCACAAAGTCTACTCATTTCTTACCAATGAAGGAAACTAACTTAATGGAGAAGTTGACGAGACAATACTTGAAGGAAGTAGTCTCGAGACATGGTGTGCCGATTTCGATTATTTCTGATCGAGATAGTAGGTTCACATCTCAATTCTAGAAATCGTTGAACAAATCCTTAGGTACTCAATTAGATATGAGTACGGCTTACCATCCACAGACTGATGGTCAAGGTGAAAGCACTATCCAAACCTTGGAAGACATGTTGCATGCTTGTGTGATTGATTTTGGGAAAGGTTGGGATAGACACTACCTTTGGTGGAGTTTTCTTACAGCAACAGTTATCACACGAGTATCAAAGTTGCACCGTTTGAAGCTCTCTATGACCGAAAATGTCGATTGCCTATTTGTTGGACTGAGGTTGGAGACACTCAGCTCACTGGTCCAGAAATTATTCATGAAACAACTAAGAAGATCATTCAGATCAAGAAGCGTATTCAAGCTGCACGAGATAGACAGAAGAGCTACGCAGACAGAAGACGTAAGCCATTGGAATTTGAGGTTGGAGATAAGGTCATGTTAAAAGTGTCGCCATGGGAAGGGGTGATACGTTTCGGCAAATGGGGAAGGTTGAACCCTCGCTATATTAGACCTTTCAAGATTTTTGCTAAAGTGGGAACGCTTGCTTATAGACTTGAACTTCCAGAGCAATTAAGCCGAGTTCATAGCACTTTTCATGTTCCTAATTTAAAGAAGTGTGTCGTAGACGAACCACTAGCTATTCCGTTGGATGAGATCCAGATTGATGACAAGCTTAATTTCATTAAAGAACCAGTTGAAATTATGGATCGAGAAGTTAAATGGCTGAAGCAAAGCCGCATTCCAATCGTGAAGGTCCGTTGGAATTCGAGACGAGGGCCCGAGTTTACTTGGGAGCGTGAAGATCAAATGAAGAAAAAATACTCTCATCTTTTCGTTAACCCTGAGTCCACGTCTTAAGCTTTGAGGACAAAGCTTCTTTAACAGGGGAAGAATGTCACACCCCGAGAATTTCAGGTCAATATTTTAAACTTTTTTGATCATTATTTTTTATTTTTATACGATACGTTTAAATCCGGCAGTTTACCGGGAAGTTAACTTGTGTAAATCTGAAAAACGTCATCGGGCGCGTTCCGACTTCGGATTTTGATTAGTTTAGATATTATATGAGTTATTTTATCTTTTCTAAGTGTTTCGTAGTTTACGATCACTCCCGATATTTACTTTTACGCTTTAACGTTTAAATTACGTTTTTGCGTTTTTGACCTAACGGAACCCTAGAAACTCGAAATCTTTTTGTGTAAACTTTAGTTATCGTCCATCTCATGTTCATGAGTCAAAAATTTCGTTCACCCTCCCCTCTTGTCATATATTGGACGCCTAAACCAAACCAAATGCACCATAAGCCTTGAAATTAAATCAAAGGCATCTTTTTTTTGAAAATCCCATGCATGTGAATGAAAGTGACACATGAGAGGGTCTTTCTCATGCACACCTACCATGATAACCTCTTCATGTGACTTCTTACACTTATGTAAGACTTTGACTTGCACACTTGACCAAAGATTCAAAATCAAGACCAAGTATAATGAACCAAGACTCGAAAAAATGAACCATATGGTCCTTGTGGCTTGCCTATTGTCGAACCCACACACACACACCCCTTTGGTGTGTGTTGGTCACATGTGCACTATAATACACACCCTTGACCTAATGTTTCCCTATATATACCATAATATATCACACACTTAGGTTTCATATCATTTTCCAAGCCTCATCAAAATTTCACATCTCTCTTTTCCCTCTCTCTAGCTCACGACAACAAGCACCCCTTTTAGGGTTTCCATATCTTTGATTTCTTGCATAATCCAAGCATACAAGGTTCATTTCTAAGAACATCTAAGGTGTTTTGAAGTATTGGTTCTTTGATTTAAGGGTTTTCTTCAAGATCTAAGTTAGGGTTTCAAGATTTGTTGTTGGGTTTTATAGATCTATTATTTTGGGGGTATAGATCTTGTGATTTCTCTACTTGTTCTTCATTTTTGTAAGTGTCTTGAATCTTCCTTTATGGTTTACTTATGTTCTTCTTATATGTTTCTCACGTACCCCATTTTCCCACAAAAATTTAAAAAAAACTGAAAACATTTTAAAATTTTTCGAAAATAAAATAAGTGTTTTGCAACAATTTTGACTTTCCTACTGGGTAGAATAAGAATAAATTTTGACCCGATCGAGCGTGT
>BQNB010086840.1:0-23034 GCA_026074375.1 Tanacetum coccineum
TTCAGATAATCTATTTAATTCAGCATAATTAATTAATTTAATGTTAACCTTCTTTTCTAAGACCATTGGATCACTTTGTTTTAAAAGCATTTTGGATCGATTCTCTTCCTCAAGCAACAAAGTCTCTTCAGAATCAACAATTGAAATCTCATTGGTTTCCTTAGCAATAACACTACCATCATAAAGAATTGGCCTAATCTACTGAGCTTTCTTAAGATAGAAAGGATTTTGAAAACTAAGAGCTTGTTTCAGATTGTTATCATAGAAAACTTGTGGTTTCGTGAGCATGTGCACAGTTTGCACGGATTGACCCATTTTACAAACAATATTGTCCAGATCTTTAACTTTCTTTTCCAAAGTAATTTCTTTATCAATATTCTTATCTTCCTTTTCCTTGGACTCGTTTTTGAAAACATAAAATGTTTTTGTTAACAATTCCCTTTCCTTTGATTATTCAGAAAGAGTTTGTTTAAGATAGTTAATTTCTTTTTCAAAATCCGCATACTGTGCATTTTTCTCTCGAATTATATCATCCATTATAAGCTTTTCTTGAGTACTTAAATCCACACTTTGTCTTTCTTCTAGCAATTTTACCCGTTCTTTGTATCTTTCAAGCTCAGCAGATAAGGATTCATTGGCAATTAGATTGTCCTTATTGACCTTGTTACAATTAGTTACTTGATTTGATAGTTGTTCAAACACAGATAATATCATGGCATCTTGTTGTGCAGAAGAATTTGTATCCTGAACAGCTGCATTTTGTGTTTCAAGCAGATACTGAGAATAAGGAATGATATTGCTATCACTTGTTATCTCATTCTCTGGATAATTCACAAGATGAGTTTGTTCAGAATATGGCATCTCTTGCACACTTTGATTTAGCATATCATTATGAGTGTTTTCAGAGTGTTGTACCTCAGAGAGAACATCTGATCCGTAAAAAATTAGCTATAAGAACTGCCTTGGTTGTAGAGAAGTCGTTACAGTCAGAATCATACGCATCCAAATCATCTACTTGATAAGCTACATTATGTGTAATGACCGACTGTGTGACTGGACCTTCTGCAATACCAGGGTTTGCCAATAATTCCAATTCTTCCTCATTCAGAATTTTACCATTTCCTTGTGCTTCAACCAATAAAACTTTATCCCTGAACCATGTAGCATCTTTTTTCCTCTTAGGTTCTGTGCACTGTCTTTCCATGTGGCCTTCCCTCTGGTAGTTAAAACATTTCACAACCCTTTGTTGACCTGAAGTTCTTCCTCCTACTCCTAAAGTATTAACTCTTGTTCCTGAAGTACCAGCAACATAAGAATTTGATCTCCCCTGAAGTGGTTGAACAATTACCCGTCCGTCATGAATAGTTGCTTGTTGTCTTGGGTTGGATGAATTTCTTAGCTGATTGTTGGTAGATGGGAAACGAGATGTGACGACCGTAGACAGAAATGACATCATTTTGTTAATGGCATCAATAGAATCATTGCCTTGATTAAACACAAGAACTGTTAGACCAGAGTCTATCTGAGAAAATTCAGCAAGATGGGTTTGTTGATTAACTATGGAGACGGTATATTCAATTTAAGGAATGGATTGTGGTTGTGGACAAGCATCTTGATGAACAGTTGATGAGTAAGCATTTGGATACGGTGCTGTCGGATAAGAAATTGCAAGAGGTGTGGATGGATAAGTAGTTGAGTAATGTTGTGTAGTATGAATTGATCCATATTGAGGAGACTGAGATGGTGAAAACTATTATTGAAATTGAGGATTGTTGTATGAAGACTGGTAAGTGTTGAAGTGAGATGGTGTCATCTGATGGTTAGCAACTAGTGCAAGTGGATCTTGATTGCGTTTACGCATAAGACGGACTTCATTTGCATAAAGTTCGTGTTGTTGAAGATATGCTCGAAGCTAATCAAAGTTGGTAGTATGCAAATCTTTTACAAGCTTGACATCAGTCACAAACTTACTCCATTCAGGTGGGAGACTATTTAAGAACTTGGTATTGACTTGAAATTGCTCCAAATTCATTTTGTAAATGTTCATGTCATTAATCAGCTAAGTAAATCTTAAGTAATACCAATGACGTGATTCCCTCTTGATGTGAGCAAACTTATCAAATGCATCATACAGTTTACACTCCCTTTCTTGCTTTGTCAATGAGGTACCTTGCATAAGTAGTTGAATTCTTTCCCATAGATCTTTGGCAACTCTATGATGATTGACAAGTGAATAGATATCAGATGGTAGACCTTGAAGAATGATATTAGTTGCCTTGAGATCACAATCAGCTTAAATTTTCTCTTCAGCAGACAATTTAACATATTTCTTTGTCCTAGTCACCCTATTTTCTTCAATCGTAGGCCAAATGAGTGGACCGTGTTCAACTGATTCAAGTATCATTCTTCTGTGCTCTATGTTTTGCACGTATAGTTCCTATCTACTTTTCCATGAATCATATAGGTCTTTGTCCAACATTGGTGAACGATTGTCACCACCAGAAAGTATCATGAATTCAGCAAGAGTAGTCATTGTTACTTTGCTTGTATGTGATTAAATGAGTATAGATAACTTTTTGATCGTTCAGTGATTAGAGGTTGTTATGTTAAATTGTTGTTTGTATTAAGTGAACGAGTCTTAAGATTACACAGGATTTTACAATTCTTGATAAAACCAAGAAAATAATTGAATACTTCACGGGATTTTATAAATCACAGAAAAACCGTACAAATCTTCAAGGCAATAAGGTATAAATCTCTAAAGGTAAGTGTTCAAGTCACCCAAGTGTAACGTATAAATCAGCTTAAGAGAATGTATAAATCGCCGTTAAGAAGACAGGTATAAATCGTCGGATATACTGAGGTATTAATCGCCGTCTCTTAAGTCAGTATAAATTACGAGATTTTGGACAACGTATAAATCGCCAGATTAGACAATGTATAAATCGCTGGATTTAATCAAGTATAAATCGCTGAAATTAACAGTGTATAAATCGCTGGATCCAAAGTGTATAAATCGCCAGATTTAGAAACACGTATAAATCGTCGTACTACATCAAGTATAAATCGCTGGATATACACACGTATAAATCGCCGAATCCAAACACGTATAAATCGCCGAATACAAACACATATAAATCGCCGAATACAAACACGTATAAATCGTCAAATTTACCAACGTATAAATCACCGAATTCAATACGTATAAATCGCCGAATTCAAACAGTGTGTATAAAAAGCCGTCTTCAAACACTTCAAATCACTTAAAAACACAATTTTTGACCTTTTTACTTAAATTTTCTTGTAAACTAACTATTCTAACCCTAGTAGCATAAAAACACAAACTTTATGATTTTTAACACAAAAATTTCCGGATCAAGATTTTGGACTCAAAAACAAGTTCGAACCAAACATACTTAAAAAGATGAAGATTTTTTTATGTTTTCAAAGTTATGCTTTTAAACCTAGCTTATACTAAGATAGATAAACAAGAAAGTACTAATCTTTATGGTATTTGAACACACAAAAAATGAAATCATTTGTTATGTGTTCGAACCAAACGCACACTAGAACAAAAAAAATAAAAAAACGCACACCAAACCAAAACCCCATGGCTCTTGATATCAATTGTAGAATACTAGATTATCTAAACTCACAATCAAATGTATGAAGAACTAGAGAGAGAATGGAGGGATGAACACTTCTAGAGAGAGAAAGGAAAAAGAAGAATATTAGATTAGAAAAATGTGAAGTAAACAACCAACCCTCTCCAATGGTGTGGAGAGGGGGTACTTATACATGCCTAGTGGCCGGCCATGGACCCTTGATGGGCTTTCCATGGGCCTTGGGCCATTACCTTATTAAGGTTCCAAAAATATACTACGAGCCTATCTTGCAATAATTATGGAAGTGACCGATACTTTCGTATTCCTAACATGTTTGACCCGTAACTATTTGCTCCACTTTTGTGTCTCTCAAAGTTCTTTAGGTATCAAAGTTCATACAACATCATGTTTCTTATGGTTTGCTATTGGTAGAAGTAGGGGATATGAGCCACTCATTATGTCGTCTAACATTTGGTTTAACTTTATTTGAATCGTATTTATATGCAAATGTTTAAATTATTTTGGCGAACAATGTTGAAATGTTGCTCTTTTCTTTGTACATTGTGAATGACTTTGTTTAGTTGTCATGAGTTCTGTTTCATATTTTGTTGTTCAAAAACGCATTAGCGTATCGTATTCATAACAAATGCTTGTATTCTTAAACGCCACGCCGCAACGCGCGACCGCGTTATATAATATTTACTCTCAAACAAGCACAATGATCTCATCAAAATCTCATTTATGTTTTGATAAAACTTAACCCTTCAATCTATTAGCAAATTAAGCCAAAAATCATCACAATACACAAACCATAAGAATCGAATTCTTAACAATGAAAAGGTAAACTTAGTAATGCCCGATATACTGCAAATATGTGGCACCTAAGTACTAACTTAATTAATAGTGGGCCTATTTGGCATCAACTTTTTTTGAGCTTTTTAGGAGCTGTAAGCTATTTGTTAAAAAAATAATCTCTTCAAAATAAGTTGCTCCGTTTGGATACGCGAGCTACTAACTTTTATCTCAAACAAGTAACTCTAAAATGAAAAGCCGATTCATGAAGCTTTTAAAATAATCTGAAGCTGTTAAAACTTTAAATTACTGATATACCCTTCAGCCATATTACAATATATTTAAAATATGACATGATTAACGAGATTTTTGCAACAACAACAAACACTAACCACAAACAAACTAACAAACAACATCAACAATAGCAACAACAACAGCAACAACGACAACAACAACAACAACAACAACAACAACAACAACAACAACAACAGCAACAACAACAACAACAACAACAACAACAACAACAACAACAACAACAACAACAACAACAACAACAACAACAACAACAACAACATCAACAACAACAACAACACTAATAATTAAATTAATAATAATAATTTATAATATTGGATATGTTTTAAACAATATGTTAGAACTACAATTTATAGATTTGTTATTGGATATGATTAACCATAGTGATTATTATTAATATAATGAGCTTATTATTATTTTTTATGTTTTACACTTGTTTACAATTATAGATATGTCATTTTGTATCTTATAATTACAGCCAACGGCTAATTCACCAAACGCTTTTATTAAAAAAAGATACAGATTGTTGCTCATGTTAACAGCTTTGTAGCTAACAACTTTTAACTTACACTTTACAGCCTACAACATACAACTTAGAGCTAGTTTTATCAAACATACCCCGTATCACGTGCCTAAGTGGGTGACTTTTAAACATTTTACTAAGACCAAGATGGGAAGTCAAGAACGTAAATGAGAGGAATCAAAAATGTGATTTCATAATTGTTGGTTGTTAGTTCTCTTCAGAAGCTTAGAAATCGTTATCCTTGAAAGCTTAGTTTGTGTCGATGCCTCATGATTTATGACGAGATAACTGACGATTATTAATGTTTGGAACTATATATGTCAAAGACATTGTAAGACTAGTGCTTAATTTATGATCAGGGGGTTTTTGATTGTTTAACTAATTACATGAAGATCATATTGGTAGTAGTATGAAACAAAAAGTATTAAGCCTCCACATGGTGTACACAAGACCGACCTCATCGCACAGTTTTTGACCATTGGATTCGAGGATGAACCAATTCATCCCTATTGTTGATTGTTTGGTACGTTGGTAATTAAAGAGTTGGTAGACTTTTTCTTTCTTTTATCTTAAACCGCCTAATAGTAATGATGATCTTAGGTGACTTAAGCCACCTCTGCTACCTTCGCACCAATTCAACTAGACCAAATACATAACCAAATACTCGTAATAAGGTGACCGTGATTACACAAAAATAACATACCACATAAAAATAAAATAAAAAACCATTCACATATACAAATCAAGCCATTTCATCTGGTCGCTCGTCCAACCCAATCAAGCAAAAAACATGGGGGCTCTTCCTACCTGTCGGGACACCTGTTCGGTCATCTATGTATGTGTCAACCGTCTAGGCACTGCTTTTAAGTGACATGATGTAGTTAAAAATAATGTAAGGCCTGCCAGCCATTTAGTCAATAATGTAAGGCATGTTGGCCACCTAGCTACTATAGATACCACTATTGCATCTACTTTATGGTTGTATAGATAGAGGCCTCTCCCATAAGTTATATCATAGATTAACTAACATACGTTCTTATCAGAATAATTTATAATTAATTATCTATAGAAATTGTATTGAATGATGGTAGGGGTCTTGTGTTGATAGCAGGGGCTGTGTATGATTTTGAATTGTGATTAAGATAGCGAACAATGTTTGAATTGATCATTAAAGAATGAAGAGTTTCAACATATAGAGGAGCTGAGTTTATTGCAAACTCAAAGGTTTTTCTTCTAACTCAAGGATTTTCTTCAAATAAGGCACACGTCATTATAAGAGATGAGACCTCTATTTATACAACCATAAAGTAGATGCAATAGTGGCATTATAGTAGCTAGGTGGCCTACATGCCTTACATTATTGATTAAATAGCCGGCATGCCTTACCTTATTTTTATCTACATCACGTCACTTAAAAGCAGTGCCTAGACAGTTGGCACATACATAGATGACCGAACATGTGTCCTAACATGTGTGGAGAGATTCACTATACTAATAATTGATTGGTTCTTTTTTTTGAATTGAGATTGAGATAGTATTTGAGATAGTGAACAATAATGATATACTATTCAGAAACGAAAGTTTTAACACATAGAGAGTTAATTGCAAACTCAAGGATTTTCTTCAGATAAGCCACACTTCATTATAGGAGGCGAGGCCTCCATTTATACAACCATAAAGTAGATACAATAGTGGCATCTATAGTAGATAGGTGGCCAACATGCCTTACATTATTAACTAAATGGCCGATGTAGATAAAAATAATGTAAGGCCTGTCAGCCATTTAGTTAATAATGTAAGGCGTGTTGGCCACCTAGCTACTGTAGATGCCACTATTTCATTTACTTCATGGTTGTATAAATAGAGGCCTCGCCTTCTATAATGAAGTGTGCCTTATTTGAAGAAAATCTTTGAGTTTGCAATTAACTCTTTATCTGTTGAAAGTAGCAAATCATTATACTATCTCAACCATAATTCAAAACCATGCAAAGCCTCTACTAATCAACACAAGACCCCTACCATCATTCAATACATTTTGTAATTAATTATCTATAGAAATTATATTGAATTATGGTAGGGGTCTTGTGTTGATTAGTAGGGGCTTGTATGGTTTTGAATTGTGACTGGGATAGTATTTGAGATAGTGAACAACAATGAAATAACTCAAAACTTACCAAACTGATCAACATCTTACGGTATTAAGTATTATAGAGAACGACGATACAAATATACTATTAGTGAAAAAATAATATTCAACACTCAACAATATAATTGAAATATTAAGATTTTTGATACCCATTCAGCTACTCGGCGTATCAACAACGATACAAGATAAGTTATAAGATATAAAAATGTTTTTAAATAAAAAGACGGAAGTACTAGCAATTCTCCTATTATTCTCAATTGCGACTACAATAAATGTTGCATTGGGGTTATCCTTAGTTTTCTTGTTTCTACTCAGGTCAGACGATGTGTCACTAGAATAATTACTAGAGTTTGTGTATGCATATTTTTCAATATCGGAATCCATATTTGAATCTTTAAGAGGTTCATACCCTAAATTGTACGCTACTTTTAATACCACTGTTTCTTTCTTTTCTCCTTTCTTTGGACAATTATTTGCATAATGGCCTATAATGAAGTGTGCCTTATTTGAAGAAAATCCTTGAGTTTGCAATTAACTCTACATATGTTGAAATTTTTGTTTCTGAATAGCAAATCATTGTTGTTCACTATCTCAATCACAATTCAAAACCGTACAAAGCCCCTAATAATCAACACAAGCCCCCTACCATCATTCAATACAATTTCTGTTAGCCTTATAAATATTCAAAGTCAAACAAGAATGTAACGATCATCTTTATTAGTGTCAGTCTACGTAATAGGAACTTTGTAATACGATAGTCGGGTTCACGGGCTTGAACTTTAAGCTAATATTGTCCATGTTTAAGGCTAAAAGCCCAACACAAGCCAAGCCCAACCCATGAGAAACCCTAGGCGTCACCTTAAGGTGTCAAGCCTATAAATACCCCTTCTCCTCATGTGGAAAAGGGTGTTGGTTACTTCATTTATTCAAGTTTCCTTCCACCTTATTTTATCACTTTCTTTCTCTCTCTCTAGAATTTCTTATTTCTTATTTGAAGTTGTGATATGGATTAAGTATAACGGGTTCCTACATGTGGTATCAATCACCTCGAGTGGATTTGTTTGTGTTTTGTGGTCAATACTAATTCTTTTTGTTCGAGAATTTTAAGAAAAAAAACCTTCAAAAATTGTATTTTTAATCTTTGTTTTTGATAAAGTTAGTTACTTTCTTGTTTATTCATGTGTTAAAAACGTTCTTTGATCATAAAGTTTGTAACTTTACGAGTTTGAAAGTAGTGAACCTACTTTGAAAGAAGAGAACGAGACTTGAAAGTTGTAAACCAACTTTGAAAGAAGTGAACGAGACATGAAAGTTGTGAACCAACTTTGAAAGAAGTGAATGAGACATGACTTGTGAACCAACTTTAATATAGTGAACGAGATTCAAAACTTGCGAACCAAGTTTTAAAAAATAGCGATCGTAAACTTGTGAATGTCAAAGTTGTGAACCAACTTTGTTTTGAAAGAAGTGTACCAAATTTGAATCACGCGAACCATGATCAAATAAAAGACATGTAAGTCTCGTTTTGAACATTTTGTAAAGAAAGCGATGACATTTTTGCTAAACAAGCGACTGACATTTCAAGAAAAAAAGCGAACGAGATTTATGAAAAAAGAAGCGAATGTGGAACAAATTAAAACAAGCGAATATGGGCTGTTTAAATAGTTACAAAGGAAAATTACTCCATGTGAGTAAGGATAGCACAGTTGGTTGTGTTGTTAGCCTTTGACACAACAAACCCGAGTTTGATTCCCACTAAGTCCAATTTTTTTACAACCCTTCAAGTGAAACTATTTGCACAATTAGTCCTTCTTCACTTAACGACAGTTAGTGTCAGTTAGTCCTTGTCAGCAGATGATAACGCTCAAATCGAGTATGTTTTGGGAGCGTTATTCATGCTTTTGTATTAGTTATTTGGTCAGTTACCTATGGTTTTATTACTCGATTATGTCAAAATATGCTTTCTAGTGTAATTGCAGCCAAATACAGGAAAACAAGAAAAGAAGAAACGAACATGCGAAGATTATTGCAAGTACAAAGAATCCCATGTCAGGATCAAGTGCGGAAGCATCTCAAAGAAGAAGAAATCTAATTACTTAAGCTTCAAAGACCTGAGATCAAGTTATAATAGAGATATGGTGAAGTACAAAGGCCCACGGCCAAGCACAACTCAAGCAAGAGCATTAAACGAGAAATCTAGCAAAAAGATTCCACCAGTGACATCCCAACCGTCCGGCTGGAGAGTCTGCCTCCCGGCTGGAGAGTTTGCCGCCCGGCAGGAGGCTTTGCCGCCCAACTCTTAGAGCCCATGTTTTTCATTTCACTATAGAAGAAACCTGGAAAACCAAGAAGGATCTAGAATCTCTAAACCGACTTTGGACACCCCTTTAGACCCTGGAACCGACATAAATTAATAGTATAAATAGGAGACCCCTATGCCTCATTTTAACACATACCTCACTATTCTCCAACCCTAAATCCTAGTCCTCACAGCCACTACTCCTCTCCAAAGCAATCCAAGTCCAGGAAAGTCAGGAAGAAGCTCTAGGAAAGCCAAAAAGGAGGAAGGATCCCTCTAAGTCACAAGTTTGTCATTTCATAGTTTACATTCCTTTAAGCTTTTGTAATACTTTTGTAAGAACTCTCATTATGTTTATGAATGCATTATTTTCTAGAGTTATGTCTTGGTTTAATATGAGTGGCTAGTCCCTCTATGTGCTTGGTTAGATAATGTTTGTGGTATGAAGATTTGATTATGATAGTGTGGCATGTTAATTCAATTTCAAGCTAAGTCTTAGATCCATTTGTTCTTATGTTCTAAAGTGGCATAGTTTTATCAACCGGATTGTTTGTTGAGAATATCATAGGACGAAAGGGATGTTGTTAATCAATCAACTGTTGCATTTTTGTCTACGATCGGCTACCTTTTGTATTGACCATTTCTTAAGCGGTTTGGTATAACTAGGAACATAATTATCGATGTCTATGATTTGTGAAACGAACTGCGAATCAAACTCATAGAGGCCGTCTTAGTCTTGAATTGATTGATTGCACCTAATGCTTGTTTTTGTTACTAGGAGTCTTGACGAAGGCAAAAAGTTTTAAAACAATACATTGGATAACCTCTCTAATTCTTTTGAATCAACTTATTAGTATTTTCCACCTTCATATCGAATCGGATTCCCAAACTAAATCCAACCAAGTACATCTATTTATTATCGAATTACTTTCATTATTACTTGCTCGTATCTTAGGACTTTTATCATCGGAATCTTTATCAAGTCGAAACACCTAAATCCTCGCGAACGATCCCGGCTTACCATTCAATATCTTGTTACTACAAACGAGTTCACTTGCTCGTATGTGTTGCTTGAGAATTTTGTATACCGAGTTATAAATTTAAAACTGACCCGTATCGCACGCATCAAGTTTTTGGCGCCGTTGCCGGGGATTTGATCGTGTTTTACGATTTAGATCTCGTGATCCCATTTTCCCTAGGTGCCACATTTTAATTTTTTTTTTCACAGAACCCTAGGAGCCCCCCGGCGCAGTCCTCTGCCGCCCAGCACAACCCTTCGACGAGTCCTTTGCAGCCCGGCACAGACCTCTGCTTGCCCATGAGCCCGACGCACAGTTTTGACAAAATCCACCTTTTATCAAATCATTCTAATCTTTTGGGTTTGATTCTTATTTGAGTTTTGCCATTGATGCAACACTTCTGCTGGGAAAAAACCAATTACTCTACTATACCGAAACCGAACGATTTTATCCACCAAACCTTAAGAAAGAAAAAGAAGCGAAACCCGTTCATACCTATTGAAGACCGAGTTCCAAAAACCAAATATCCACCTTTCGAGAATCTTTTTGAAGCCGAAGTAGTCTATAACCCATTTTTTGACCTACATTTCCTAATGGCCGATGACCAACCCATGTGAGGAAACAACCAGGTCGTAGCACCCACTCCCGGGGCTGCTATTTTCGCGGTTGACCTTGGAGACAACTTCACCGTCAAAGGACACCATCTTTCCATGATTGTATATATGTGTGTGTCATAGATTGACGTCACAATTTAATTAATAGAAAGTTCTTGTTCGATAAACTGTGAATCGATCTACGAAGGTTGAATGTACCGCCTATACAAGATTGAAGATCATAGACCGAGATGTTTATCGAAGTCATGTGGAATGTTTCGTTATGGCAACACAAATTGCGTGATTCAGCCATTTTTGTATAAACTAAAACTGTTTTTCCATCATCCCTAGCGGGAGAAATTCCAGATTTGGTTTCAATTCACTTGGAGTCTTGACGAAGGCGAAAGGTTTTAAAAAACAATAGATTGGATAATTTCTAATTCTTTTAATCAACTTATTAGTATTTGCCACCTTCATATCGAATCAGATTCCCAAACTGAATCCAACCAAGTACATCTATTTATTATCGAATTACTTTCATTATTACTTGCTCGCATCTTAGGACTTTTATCATCGGAATCTTTATCAAGTCGAAGCACCCAAATCCCCGTGAACGATCCCGACTTACCATTCAATATCTTGCTACTACGGATGAGTTCACTTGCTTGTATGTGTTGCTTGAAAATTTGGTATACCGAGTTATAAATTTAAAACTGACCCGTATCGCACGCATCAAGTTTTTGGCGCTGCTGCTTGGGATTTGATCGTGTTTTACGATTTAGATCTTGTGATCCCATTTTCCCTAGGTGCCACGTTTATTTTTTTTTTCACAGAACCCTAGGAGCCCCCCGGCGCAGTCCTCTGCCGCCCAGCACAACCCTTCGACGAGTCCTTTGCCGCCCGGCACAGACCTCTGCTGCCCCGACTGAGCCCGACGCAACAGCTTTTGACAAAAATCCACCTTTTATCAAATCTTTCTAATCTTTTTGGGTTTGATCTTATTTGAGTTTTGCCCTTGAATGCCAACACGTTCTGCTGGGAAAAACCCAATTACTCCTTATCCCGAACCCGAACGATTTATCCACCAAACCTTAAGAAAGAAAAAGAAGCGAAACCCGTTCATACCTATTAAAGACCGAGTTCCAAAAACCAAATATCCACCTTTTAAGAATCTTTTTGAAGCCGAAGTAGTCTATAACCCATTTCTTGACCTACCCTTCCTAATGGCCGATGACCAACCCATGTGGGGAAACAATCGGGCTGTAGCACCCACTCCCGGGGCTGCTATTGTCGCGGTTGACCTTGGAGACAACTTCACCGTTAAAGGACACCATCTTTCCATGATTAAAGATCGACAAATTCGACGGACGATCACGGGCCGATCCGCACAAGCACATCACCGAATTTATCGAAGTATGTGGAATGTTTCGTTATGGCAACACCAAAGCGAATGCCATAAAACTAAAACTTTTTCCATCATCCCTAGCGGGAGAAGCCAAGATTTGGTTCAATGAACTAAGTCTCGGTGTGATAACCACTTGGGAAGAAATGAGACAAGCTTTCGTAAGCCGCTTCTTTCAACCTGTTATGTTTGACCGACTCATAGGAGAAATTCGAGGTTTCACCCAACAACATCACGAATCACTAGTTGACGCTTGGCTACGTATGAAGGGTCTACTTCGTAGTTGTCATGGCCATGGTTTAGGACGAGGAACCATAATCCAAATCTTTTACCACGGACTAGATGAACCAACCCAAGCTATCTTAGACGCCGGAGGAATTTTTCTCTATAAAACTCCAAATGAAGCACATCAGTTGCTCGAAGATCGAGTTCTTCTCAAACTCGATTGGTCAAAAGAGAACAAAACCAAGCCCCTTCATAAAACTGTTGCCTTTGCCAAAAGTGAAGAAAATTCACCATTATTGGAAAAAATGGAAGCCTTAACGACAAAGATTGATTCATAATTCAAAGAAATTAGAGGAGACATGAAATAAATGAGAGATGGATGCAACAAATGTGGAGGACCCCATCCCTTATCTGATTGCGACGATAAACCTATAGGAGGACCCAAGGAGGAAGAAGCAAACTATGCATCCGAAGGATATCGAGGAGGATATCGAGGAAATTATTATGGTCGAAATTCTAGCAATTGGCGCGACCATCTTGAAAATCGAAACTCAAACCCTGGTGAGGAAAACCCACCAATTCCACGTTTACCCAAAAAGAAACCAAATGAATCAAAATTTAAGAAGACCATGAGAGAATTCGTTATAACACAAAAGAAAGCGAATGATTTTGTCAAGAACCAGTTCTACAATCTCAAAACCAAAGTCAAACAAGGACAAAAAAATCATCAAGCTGCGATTCAAGACCTTGAAATAAAGTTTGGTAGAATTTATGATCACCAATCTTCAAGACCCACGGGTACGCTGCCTAGCAATACCCAACCCAATCCAAAACCTTCAACATCAAACAAAAGCCTTACCGACCACCGCCTGCTCGAAATGAGCATGTAAATGCCGTGTTTACACGTAGTGGTAAGACCTATAACCCACCGGCTAACCCAAACACCAAAACTGCCGTCTTCCTTGACAATAGTGAAGACGAGGCAGAAGAAGTCAAAAAGAGGCAGAGCCTCTACCCAAGAAAACAACTCAGACTGATACACCGCCACTCAAAGCCTATAAACTAAAAATTCCATATCCGCAATGCTTGAACAAAGAAAAAAAGGAGGCACGATATGCCAAGTTTTTAGACATGATCAAAGAAGTCAGGATCAACGTACTTCTCGTTGATGTCCTAGCAGGCATGCCTAATTATGGAAAATTCTTAAAAGATCTTGTAAGCAACAAAAGTAAGATGGAGCAAATCTCTACTGCCTTCTTAACTGAGGATTGCTCAGTAATTCTTCAAAACAAGATCCCACTGAAGCTTGGAGACCCTGGAAGTTTTCTAATCCCTTGCAAACTTGCAAACTCAGTTGAATATCTCGCCTTGGCCGATCTTGGCGCAAGTATTAATCTGATACCGTATTCACTATACGCTGCACTTTCTGGAACAACTCTGAAACCCACAAGGATGAGTATTCGCCTAGCAAATCATACTTACCAATACCCTATGGGAGTTGCTGAGAATATGCTAGTTCAAGTTAGAAAATTCGTGTTCCCTGTAGATTTCATTATCCTACAAATGGAGGAAGATGATAGAGTCCCTCTAATTTTAGGAAGACCGTTCTTGCATACCGCCGATGCCATCATAAGAGTTAAGAACAAAGAACTCAATTTAGGAATTAGAGAAGATAGATCAACCTTTCACATCGATAAAGCTATGCAGCATTCTCACGTAAATGATGACACATGCTTCCTCATGGATGTTGTCGATGAAATAACTGAGGATGAACTCGATGCTCTGCTCGACGATTCTTAACCATTCCTAAATACATCACAAAAGATAAGCGAAACATCACTCGACAAAGAATTCGATGAATTCATGTCAGGGAATGTTTAAGAGGATGAAGTCAAAGACGATTTTGAGGAGTTACCACCAAAAGATAAACTAAGAATCAGGACATCTATCCAAGATCCACCAACTGATCTTGAGTTGAAACCTCTTCTAAAACATCCGGAATATGTCTTTCATGAGGAAAATTCTCTTCTCCCAGTAGTCATATCAGCTTTACTCGAACAAAATGAAAAGGAACAACTTTTATAGTTCTCAAAAACCAAAAAGAAGCATTCGCTTGGAAAATTTTCAATATTCCAGGGATTATCCCTTCCTTTTGCAAACACAAAATCAATTTTGAGGACGATGTCAAACCAGTCATTCAGAGACAACGCTGACTTAACCCAAACATGAAAGAAGTCGTTAAAAAAGAGATTATCAAACTTCTAGATGCATGCATCATCTATGCCATCAAAGATAGCCCTTGGGTAAGTCCGGTGCTTTGCATACCAAAAAAAAGAAGGAATGACTGTTGTGAAAAATGAAGACAATGAACTCGTTCCAAAACAAACAATAACATGATGGCGTATTTGTATCGACTACCATAAGTTGAGCGAAGCCACCCGAAAGGATCATTTTACTTTACCCTTCATGGATCAAATGCTGGAAAGATTAGCCAGGAACAAGTTCTTTTGTTTTCTTGACGGATTTTCTAGATATTTTCAAATTCCCATCAAACCATCCGATCAGGAAAAGACCACTTTCACTTGCCCTTATGGAACCTACGCCTACAAGCGTATGCCTTTTGGTCTTTGCAACGCGTCAGCAACTTTTCAAAGGTGCATGATTGCAATTTTTCAGGATATGCTCGAAACCTCCATGGAAGTCTTCATGGACGATTTCTTAGTGTTTGGAGATTCATTCGATTCATGCTTAAATAATCTTGAGCAGATGCTAATTCGATGTAAGCAAGCATACTTAGTTCTAAACTGGGAAAAGTGTCACTTCATTGTGACCGAGGGCATTATGCTTGGTGTCACACCCTATAAATTCCCGGTTAGTATTCCGACCCATTCCGGTCATTTACTTTTAAATTTTATACGTTACATTAAATCTGACAGTTTACCAGAAAGTTAAACTGCGTAAAAACTAAAAAATGTCATCAGACGCGTTTCGGCATCGGTTATTAATTAATTTAGGCTTAATATGAGATATTTTAGCTTTTTTGAGTATTTCGTGATTTTTAATCACTCCCGAAATAAATGTTAGGGTTTTATCTCTTAAATTGCGTTTTTCGCATTTTTAACCAAACGAAACCCCAGAAACTCTTATGTGCGACGCAAGCGATTTTGCCATAGGAGCCGTGCTAGGCCAACGCGAAGAAAAACATTTTCGAACCATCCACTTCGCTAGCAAAACTCTAAATAGCGCACAACAGAACTATACGATGACCGAAAAAGAGTTATTCGCCGTAGTTTTTGCATTCGACAAGTTTCGATCATACCTTGTTCTTTCAAAAACAGTTGTGTTCACGGATCACGCTGCAATAAAAAAATTTGTTTTTCGAACAAGATGTCAAACCACGTCTTATACGCTGGATTTTACTACTTTAAGAATTCGATATCGAAATCAAAAATAATAAAGGAGCAAAAAACGTCGCAGCAGATCACTTATCGCGACTTGAGAAACCCAACCTCAAAGAACTCAAGGACGAGGAAATAAATGACGAGTTCCCTGATGAGTTTCTCATGAGTATCAAAACCGAAAGAGGAAGAGAGCCCGTGTTGCTGACTTTTATCCAACTACCTAGTTGAGGATTCTAATAAAAGGATTAACCTACCTCAGATTTTTGGTAGTAATCTTCGCGGTAACATCATTGGCAAAGGTACGATTTCTAATGACTCTCTCAAAATAGATAATGTAGAACATGTTAATAACTTAGGATTTAACTTGCTAAGTATAGGACAAATATGTAATAATAAGTGTAGAGTAACTTTCTCTTAACATGGTAGTGAAATCACTAAGGACGGTAAAGTCATAAGTAAAGGTATTAGGAAGAAAGGCTTATATGTGATGAAATTAGGAAATAAGCCAAAGGATCAAATTTGTCTAGCAACGATTGATGAAAATTCCACATTGTGGCATAGGAAATTAGGTCACGTAAACATGCATCTCATTCAATCGTTGGCTTCTAAGGAATTAGTTAAAAACCTACCTAAGCTTAAGTTTGATCAACATTTTTATGATTCTTGCAAAATGGGAAAACAAGCTCACGCTAGTCACAAAGCTAAGAATATAGTCTAAACGACTAGATGCTTAGAACTTCTCCATATGGAGCTCTTCGGTCCATCCGCCGTACGGAGTTACAGAGGAAACCGCTTCACCCTAGTCATAGTAGATGACTACTCTAGGTATACTTGGGCTAGATTCCTTAAGGATAAAACTGAAGCTTTCGATCAATTTGAAATATTTAGTAGGAAAATCCAAAACCAATTAGGTTGTTCAATAGTGTCAATAAGAACCGACCACGGTAGAGAATTTGATAATGATGTGCAATTGGAGAGTTTTGTAATGCCAACAGTATTACACATAACTTCTCGGCTCCACACACTCCTCAATAAAATAGCATTGTCGAAAGGAAAAATAGGACACTTTAAGAAATGAGTAGGACTATGTTGAACGAGAAGTCGTTACCACAAAAGTTTTGGTGTAACGTCATAGATACTTTAACATACATTCTCAACCGAATTCTCATTAGAGACATTCTAGGAAAAACACCTTACGAACTCTTAAGAGGTAGGAAACCTACGTTAGATTATTTTAAAGTGTATGGAAGCAAGTGTGTTAGGATTAAAAGACTTTTTGAAGCTGTTTGGAAGTTACTGCGGCTAAGGTTAGAGTTACTTCTGCTAAGCATAACTTAGTGCTGTTAGTGATTTTAGTGAAAAATATGCTAAGTAGTTAGTACTGCCAGTTACTACTGCTAGTGTAACTTAGTACTGCTAATGAAGAATGAAGAAAATATTCTAAGTAGTTACTACTGCTAAGTTAATGCTGCTGGTTACAACTGCTAAAAGATTACAACTGCTGAAAGATTACAACTGCTAGAAGAATTTCTACTGTCAGAAGGATAAAGACAAGAGAAAGGATAAAGCTAAAGATTGTTTATCAAGATTACTTACGGGATAAGTATGAGATATTTTGTAAAAGATACGTATAAGTTATTTGTTTAGAAGATCATGATAACTTAGGAAAATATTGTAAGCCTATTAGGACTCCTTGGTGTATAAAAGGAGGTCCTAGGGTATAAAGTTCTAAGTACCAAAAATCGTATCAAATCATATCTAGAAAAGTGTTATTCGTAGCTTCAAGGTTTTGTAAACCCTAACACTATTAAGAGTGTTCGTTTTATATTAAGGCTGAAAGTTTAGTAAACTATTTTGTTATTGATCTTGTTCATTACCGTTTCATTGTAATTCTTCTTAGTATCATTGACTAGATTCTGCATAGTTTTTGATATTCACATTCAAAGTTTATATTATAGTTGTGTTAGATTTATCTTGCATAACTATACCTTATACAAGCTAAGGGATTTAAGATCTATTCTATTGGGATCAACAAGTGGTATTAGAGCTAGTAAGAAGCTTTGAAAAAGAAGAAACTTTACTACACACAAGATCTACTTTTTCAAGAAGCAATGGAGTCTCAGTCTACTTAAACCATTAAGATACCCATACTCCAACCTGGTAAGTATGATCTCTGGAAGATGAGGATCAAGCAGTACCTACAGTGCATTAGTTACACTCTATTGGAGATCATAGAAAATGGTAATGCACCCATAGTAACAAAAACTGTTGATGGTAAAGAGACTGTTATCCCTCCTACAAGTGTTGAAGAGAAAGCACAAAGAAAGGCAGAATTAAAAGCAAGAAGCACTTTGTTGATGGCCTTACCTAATGAGCATCAATTAAAGTTCAACTCCTACAAGGATAATAAGACACTGATGCAGGCTATAAAGAACAGATTTAGAGGTAATGATGCTACAAAGAAAGCTCTAAAAAATCTTCTGAAGCAGCAATATGAAAACTTTGCTGCATCTAGCACATAAGTGATTGAGCAAACCTATGAAAGGCTTCAAAAGCTAATTAGCCAACTGGAGATGCATGGTGAAGTTATCTCTCAAGAAGACATCAATCAGAAGTTCTTGAGAAGTTTGTCATAAGAATGGATTATGCATACTATTGTATGGAGGAACAAACCAGAAATTGAGACATTGAGTTTGGATGACCTCTTTAACATCTTAAAGGCTTATGAATCAGAGGTCAAGGAGACATCTAGCTCAACCACAAACTCATACACTGTAGCCTTTCTGTCCACTAGCACCACTAACAGTGCAACTAGAGCAGTTAATACTGCTCAGGGTATTAATACTACTAGCACTCAGGGTGCTGTTAATAGCTTAATAACTGTTGAAAATTTGAGTGATGTTGTGATTTATTACTTCTTTGCTAGCCAACCAAGTATTCTACAGCTTGATAATGGAGATCTACAACAAATCCATCCTGATGATCTAGAAGAGATGGACTTGAGGTGGAACATTGCTATGCTAACTATGAGTGCAAGAAGATTCCTTCAGAATACTGGAAGAAAGATGGACATAGCCAACAAAGAAATAATTGGGTTTGACAAGTCCAAGGTGGAGTGTTTCAACTACCATAAAATGGGACACTTTGCAAGAGAGTGCAGGGCACCTAGGAATCAAGACAGTAGGAATAGGGAGCCTACTAGAAGGACTGTGCCAGTTGAGGAAACTACTTCAAATGCCTTAGTGTCTCGGTGTGATGGCTTTGGATATGATTGGAGTGACCAAGCAGAAGAAGGTCCAACTAATTTTGCTCTCATGGCTTATTCTTCAACAAGTTCAAGTTCTTCTATAAACTCTGAGGTATCTAATGACTTAAATTGTTGTTCATCTTGTTTAGAATGTGTCAAAAATCTAAAAGAACAAAATTGAACAATTAGTTAAAGACTTAAGAACAGCTAGGATAAGTGTTGTCTCTTATAAAATAGGTTTAAAATATGTAGAAGCTAGACTGTTAGTCTTTAAGGAAAATAAGTCTGTGTATGAGGAAGATATAAAACTATTAAAACGTGAAATCTATTTAAGAGATTTAGATATTACAGAGCTTAAAAGGAAGTTAGAGTTAGTTACAAAAGAAAAAGATGAGGTTCAACTTATAGTACAAAAATTTGAAAATTCATCAAAAAGCCTAAGTGAACTTCTAGACAGACATATAATGGATAAGTGTAAAATAGGATTAGGGTTTAATGTTGTCCCACCTCCCTATATTAGGAATTTTATGCCACCAAAAACTGATTTAGTTTATCCTAGTCTAGATAATTTTGTTGATATGAATGAGTCTGTTAGTAAGTCTGTAGTTGAAAAGCCTAATGTTGAGACTAATGAACCTAAGACTACTAGGAAAGAAGATGGAGCCCCAATTATTGAGGATTAGGTATCTGAAAGTGAGGAAGAAGATGTTCCTAAGATTAAAACTGTTGAGATGTTTAATAAACCTAGTTTTTCTAAGATAAACTTTGTTAAGTCTACTAAGCAAGTAAAATCTCCTAGGAACACATTAGTTGATAAAAATAGGCAAAACACACCTAGTCCTAGAGGAAACAAGAGAAATTAGAACAAGCAGATGTCTCAAAAATTAGGGAATGATTTTGAGATGTTCAACAAAGTTTGTCATGTGTGTGGTAGTTTTGAACATTTGAGGAAAGATTGCAATAACTGGTATAATAATCAAAGGTTTGAAAAATCCATTTGGACCAATGTTCAAAGGGTGAACAAACAAAATTTCTCTAAATTAACTCACCCCAGTCCAAAAAGGAACATGGTTCCAAGAATAGTCTTAACTAGGTCTGGCCCAATTTCACTTAATGTTGCTAGACCAGTTAATACTGTTCAACCAAGAACAGCAGTGAATAATGCAAGACACATAAAAATGTTATTAATAATGCATATTCAACAGCTAGAAGGCCTTTTAACAAAATAACAGCAGCTAATAACTATAATTTTAATAAGAGGGTTAATACTGTTAATAATAAAAATGTTAATGCTGCTAGGCCAAATGCAGTAGTTAATACTGCTAGGCCAAAAGCAGTTATTAGTGTTGTTAAGGGAAATAAGAAAAATGTTGTTAAGGCCTCAGCATGTTGGGTTTGGAGACCAAAACATAAAGTCTTAGACCATGTCTCTAGAAACAATGGTGCATTAATGTCCTTTAAAAGATTTGACTATATTGTTGCACAAGGCAGATCCAAGTCAGTAATGGCTTGGGTCCCCAAAAGAAATGAATTCTCCTACCATTATGTGTAGGGCAATCCATAACAAGATTTAAAGGTTAAAGGAGTGATTGACAGTGGATTCTCTAGGCACATGACAAGAAACAGATCCTATCTTATAGATTATGAAGAAATTGATGGAGGATTTGTTGCCTTTGGAGGAAATTCCAAAGGAGGGAAAATTATTGGAAAAGGTAAAATAAGAACTGGTAAATTGGATTTTAAAGATGTGTATTTTGTAAAGGAACTAAAGTTTAACCTCTTCAGTGTCTCACAAATGTGTGACAAGAAGAATAGTGTTCTTTTTACTCATATTGCATGTGTTGTTCTGTCTCCAGACTTTAAGTTAACTGATGAAAGTCATGTTTTGATTAAAGTTCCTAGAAAGGATAACATGTACAGTGTTGATTTAAAGAATGTTGTTCCTCAAGAAGGTCTTACTTGTCTCTTTGCAAAAGCCACACCAGATGAATCTAATCTTTGGCATAGGAGGCTTGGACATGTAAATTTCAAAACAATGAATAAAATAGTAAAGGGAAACCTTGTAAGAGGTTTACCTTCAAAACTTTTTAAGATTAATCAAACTTGTGTTGCTTGTCAGAAGGGAAAGCAACACAGAGCTTCTTGTAAGTCCAAAACTGTTAGTTAGATCAGCCAACCATTACAAATGTTGCACATAGACTTATTTGGCCCAACATTTGTAAATAGTTTAATGAAAAAGATGTACTACCTAGTTGTCATAGATGACTTTAATGGGTTTAGTTGGGTTTTCTTTTTAGCCACTAAGGATAAAACTAATGAAATCCTTAAAACATTCATAACATGCATAAAAAATCTAATAGACCTTAAGGTGAAAGTGATTAGATGTGACAATAGGACTGAATTCAAGAATAGGGTTATGAATCAGTTCTGTAAAATGAAGGGTATTAAGAGGGAATTTAGTGTTGCTAGGACTCCATAACAAAATGGAGTTGCAGAAAGGAAAAATAGGACACTAATAGGGGCTGCTAGGACTATGCTAGTTGATTCAATATTGCCAACAACTTTCTGGGTTGAAGCAGTTAATACTACTTGTTATGTCCAAAATAGGGTGTTAGTTATCAAGCCTCACAACAAGACCCGTTATGAACTTTTTCTAGGTAGAAAACAAGCCTTAAGCTTTATGAGACAATTTGGGTGTCCTATTATAATCCTTAATACCATAGATCACCTAGGTAAATTTGATGGAAAGTGTCACACCCCCAGATGGGGCCTGGACGGAAATACGTGTCCGATGGCGTGACGTCATAACAATCCGATCACAAAGCAATAAAGAACGACCACTAATCATGGACGTTTGAAAAAGTTTACTCGTTGCATAAAAGAAAATAAATTTAAGTTTTACAACCCAATATTTAAGTTATATGTAGCGGAAGCATAACAAAGTTTTGATAATGACAACGAGTAAATAATAGATAAGTCTTGAAATTGGCGAAGTCACATAGCACATAGACTCCATATAGCATCAAGAATCAATCCAAGCTAAGCACCTGAGAAAACATGTTTAAAACGTCAACATAATGTTGGTGAATTCATAGGTTTAAGTTAATACAAGAGTGGACCACAAGATTTCAAAACGTATGCGACTACTATAACAGATACAACATCACATAAAAAGTATTTACTGTTGCGCTAAGCTCATGACACTGAAGCTAATAATCAACAGGGCATGTTACATCCTGTCGCATAGTATTCCTGCCCTTAACCGGTGTCCCAAACCAAAGACCACCATAATGCACAATCGACATGACATATATCCGTTTGTTCTTCGTTGAGTGGAACCAAAGCGGTCATCCGGTCGAGAAATTAACAGTTCATGATAATTTGGGCAGTAGGTAGTGGTTTGTTAAGCAAACTTAGGTAACACCTAAATAGGAGATGGTAACCGAAAACACTTGTGTCCAATGAAGAAA
>BQNB010086841.1:3769-28077 GCA_026074375.1 Tanacetum coccineum
TACGAAAGAAGCTAAAACAGAAACTGAATGTTTGTGGTCTAACCTTGACTGGATAATAAACTGTTAGTGTTTCCTATAAATAAAAGGGTTTTTCTAACATGTGCCCCAGGAGCACATGTTAAGGTAGGGACACAGGCTGTGTGTCACAGCCTGATTGGCCAGCAATTATTGTTATTAATCATTATCAGGCCTCACAATAACTGCTGGCTAATCAGGCTGTGACACACAGCCTGATGTCCCCACCTTAACATGTGCCCCTGGGGCACATGTTAGAAAAACCCATAATAGATTTCTTTTTTATATCATTGTCTTGATTGGACAAATATTCTTCTCACGTCGTTGTCTAAATTTTTTTTTATAACATTTCTTAAAATTTGTATAGCCAAAAAAAATCATTAAATCAATGCTACGCACGATTAATGACAACACTGCCCCTCTTCTTCGGTCAAAGTAATGGTTGTCTGATGTTTAATACGTTAGCAAAATAACCACATCCATCAGACTTGCATTGATTTTGAGTTAAATGAACTATTTTTCTGTTGGTACTTTAAGAATAATAAGTACTTTATATATATTTAAATTATTTCTGAGCAAATTAATACTACAATACTTTATAGCTTATTTTTGGACATGTTTTTGAATTTTTGCAAAGATGTTTCTTGTAGGTTTTCAAGTACTTAACTTTTCTACAAACAGACATTGTTAGTTTTTCTTTTTGTATCATCATATAAGAGCTTATACTTAGGTATGTGAGTGGGTTCAAGCCTCGCTGGAAACACGTGTGAAATATATTGTGAGATAGTAAAAAAAATGCCGTTCTAAACAAAATAAAAAAATTTCAAAACATCATTTTTACACCTAATGTTGCGGATCTAATCATGTTAGTCGTCTATACTTGCGACATCTTTCTGTGTTACTAGCTAATAGCATTTGCAGTCGTGTTATGCTCGTTAGTGACTTGTTGTTCCTACAACTCTGTAATTATTAGCACTTTTCTGCATTTGTGGCCTCTTTTCATTACAGCAAGACTTGACACGGCTACGCTAGATCTCGTTATTCATACTCATGTTTTCACATTAACAACAAATTATGTTACAACTTGATTATGTTCTTATTATGTTGATAGAGATACAACAAAGAATACTTGTTAAGAAAATATATCATTTGCAACCCATTCCAGTATACGGTATGATGTTAATTGGCCAGAGATAAAGAACGATCATGAACATGATGATCAAACTTTGTAGACTCCTGAAGGATCGGCATTCTGAACTATCCACGGATGCTCAAGGAGTTTGTGTAAAGGCATTCTCTTTGAAGTTTCTCTAACAAGCATCTACGTTTTGTTAAACGAAAACATGTAAATAACTCTGGACACTTTAAAGTGTTTACTTTTGTAAATGCTTGTGAGAAAGTGAAGTGAAAAATACCTGACTGATTAGATCCTTGGCAGATGAGGAGACTACCGGTTTTGAAGGAAACTTCAAATCTACCAACAAGATCCTGAAAATTTACATCAATAATCACGCTATTAGATACCTAAGAGTTCAAATATATTGTACCATCTAGTGTCACTAGTTTTATAAATAAAATGGGTCACCTTCTGTATGTGTCAGAGTGTTCTTTCGCTTCAAAAGGAGGGACACCGTACAGGAATTCATAGCATAGAATACCAAGACTCCATATGTCTACACTTGCATCATGCTCCGAACTCTCCACTGTATTTCGACTAATTAATTAGAATCAGATACAACTAGAGCTGGGCCAGCTGGCAGCATGGGTTGATTAAGAGAGGTTTGGGTTGAGACATGGCATGTTTAGCACGGGTCAAAATGGGTCAACTTGACCCAAAACACTTTTTTCTTTTTTTATTTTTTAGGCATAAAAAATAGACTCTGGACCACTCTCAACACGTTTGACCCATTCAATCCCGTGGATTAGTCGGACAAAAGGTCGGAAACCATGGTTACCAAATTTTTTTTGGACCCGTTTGAGATAGCAGAAATCCAAGTCAACCAGTGCAAAAAGAAAGAGTTTCAGTTTGTAAACTATATGGTAAAGTATGTATTACCCATCTCAGGTGGGAGATAATCAAGAGTACCACACATGGTCTGCCTGCGACTGAATGTGTGCACAGACCATCCGAAATCAGCAATCTTTAATTCGCCCTGGAACAGATTACAAACAAGTACATTATTTTTCTGGCAAATCAATTATAAAACACAAAACACTGTCATATGTGTTTGACGTTTACCTGTGCACCAATCAAGAGGTTCTCTGGTTTTATATCTCTATGTATAACATGCTTCCCATGACAATATATTAGAGCCCTCGCCAGTGAAGCAACATACTGTCCCATAAAAGTTCGAAATTAGAACCCATAATAATCAGATTTAGTACCACTCAAACCTTATCTTATGAAAAGAAATAGAAACAGTAAGAAAGACTTACGGTAGCAGCACGTCGCTCACTGAAGTATTTGCACCTTTGCAGCTCCTTATAAAGTTCTCCTTTGGCAGCATATTCCAAAATCAGGTAGACTCTTTTCTGTGGAAATTGTTGGCTTTAAGATTTAGAACTTTTTCTAGTGATTTTAGATAAGACAAAGGTAAAAGGAATATTTACCTGATCATAAAAGTAACCATAGAGTCGTAAGATATTAGGGTGGCGAAGATGGCTTTGAATTTCAACTTCACGACGAAGCTGGTGCTCCACCTGCGATTGTTTTAGCTGGCTCTTGAAAAGCACCTTTAGTGCGACTACGTGGTTGCTCTGTTTCAAATATGTAAATTAGTCCCGATACGTCTGATGTATTTCAAGTTCAAACAGATGTTTAACTAGAGTAATAGTATCATATGTAATGCACCATTCATAATCACTTAAAACAGACCTATGTAGTTGAGATGACTTCATTGGTATAGCCAAAATTTTGCTACATATTCTCAGCGTAAGTCTTTCTCAAGGAAATCCAAGATTCAATAACCCAAACAAACTACTGTTCGAGACAATATAAACTACCAACCTTATACAGTCAATAGGCAAATAAGAAACTTTTACCTATTTTTCTACAAGAAACCGCAATTTCATAGTCAACTATGAACAGTTTCCATATCCCTAACCTTAATACTTTGTGAAATCTCTAGCAACACAAAGTTGACAATCAATGGCACCATGATTCTTTTGTGCAGAAAGTATAACAGACAGATGGGTGACTGCCATATAACTTTTGAAACATAATTATTCAAAAGGTCAATAAACCTCAATAGACGATCACAAGAAATGATTGTTCTATGTTAAGAGCACTCGGTACCCTGAGCCATAGGGCGCGTTATTGCCCTATGGCACGAGACCATACCAGACCCCAAGTTATAGTGCCAGGCGCCAAATTCACTAGCCAAGTTATAGGGCTTTTCACTTCTTTTGTGTGTGTTTTATTTTAAAATCTGCGGTGCGCGGGGGTGTCCTATTACATGAGTGATGAGGGAGGGTGTTTTTGGGTTAAGTTATAGGTTCACAACACTTTTTGCTATAACACCGTCGGTACCTAGTTCTCTAAGTATTAAGTAAAAAAACCATATTATCAAGACCTAGAACATATATAAAAAACCACCTTCAACATTGCATAAACCTGATAAACATAGCATAAACTAAATGCCATAAAGTTTATTAAAAACATAATACTAACCCTTTTTTCCCTAGCTATATAAACATGTCCAAACTTTCCCCTTCCGAGTGGCTTCCCGATATCAAAGTCATTAAGCGTCCACCTTTTCTTTTCTCCTGCTGCTGCCTCTGTATTAGTCTGCATAACAAGCTACAATCAATAACCATATATCACACAACAAACAAATCATCATATTCACACATGTCAGCCTGCTACCTATATCTGACAATCACAAATTTCACAATACGCTGATTGAAAGTTAAATTTTCAAAACTATTACGCCTAGTTGTCGGTTTAAAATCACCAACCAACTAGTTATGTGGATATATGAATGTGAGTTGCAAATTTTAATAACATAGACAGGATCTCGACACGTTGTATGGACATATCATATTTGAGGGTTTAATCTGTACAAGGCGCAACCAGGGTTTCTGACTATGAAACCAAAGCTAATCATATTTGGGGGTTTTGTTTTTACAATAAATGGAAATCAATAAATCACACAACAACCATATATCATTATATACACACATTACACATGTCAGCCTATATCTGACAATAACAGATGTCACAATACGCTGATTGAATCACATGATTATAGTTTGCGGGTTTAATTTGTACAAGGTTCAACCAGGGTTTGTGGCTATAAAACCAACCGAAGCTAATCAAATCAATAAATAAAAATATAGAGACCAATAACCTAACCCTAGGATCATTTAACGATAAATTACATTCTAAAAAGTATACAAATAACAATAATAACAACGAAAAATACAATAAGTCCTGTTGTATATATGATTAGAATATAATAAAAGAGAACGAGATTAAGAAATGTAGTAAACCTTTTGTGGAGTATGTTGCGGTTCGGCTGCGATCGCCATGAGATAAAATTCTAGAGAGAAATAAAGGGTTTGAGAGGCAGAGAGATGATGAAAATGGGGGAATTGGTTTGAATAAAGAGTTGAGGGAATGGATCTGGTTTCACCAACGGTCGAATTATTCAAGTAGGGGAGCGTCCCCCTTTGAATTTTATTACTATTTACTACCAACCCCTTAAACTTCTATCATATTTCATTTTAGGACCATACTTTAGAAAATGGTAAATCAGATAAATCATCCTTATGGTTTACTATAATTAAGGAAATCGTCCCTAACTTTTTAAAGTTACAATGACAGTCCTTACTTTTGAAACTAGTAACACATTTGGTCCCTAACTAACAGCTGTTAAAAGTTTATGTAAAATAAAAACATGTTCAAATCACGTAAGGGAAAATTAATACCCTATGATTTATACCAAATAACACTTTTAGTCACTATTCGATTTTAAGTACACCAATCATTCCTAATTTTCAAACTAATTGCATTGATGGTCCCTATTTTGTCAAAATAGGGACCAACTGTGTAATAAATTTGTTTGAAATGAGTTATATGGATAGCCCCCTATTTTCCTTAATAGGGACTATCAATGAAACATGTTTGATAAAATAGGGATGATTGGTGTATTTAAAATCGAATAGGGACTAAAAGTGTTATTTGGTATAAACCACAGGGACGAAACATGTAATTTTTCCAATTAAAAAAATGCCCATTATAGTATAATTTTAAATTATTTTCGCTAAGTAATCATGTCAAATATCTCTATTAAAAACAAATCCATCTTTTTTCTTCTCAAACACAAGCCCTAATTTCTTCTCTAACTTCATCACCTATCATCAGTCACCGTCAACTGCACCCACAAGCACAACTGATTTTCGTTACTCTGCTACAAACACACATATATTTCACCTAATACTTAAATCTAGATCAGGTGGTGGTGTGAACACAAAATCACATAGTGGCAGCCATAATCCGTTAGCGCCGTAGCATCGCCTACCAAAAATGTCATCACAACCACAATCACTAACCACACTGGAGTTGCTCTCGTCGTTGCTACGTCACTGACGGGTTATGGCAGCTACTGTGCGATTTTGTTCAGGCCACCATCGGTTCTAGATTTAAGTATTAGGTGAAACATATGTGTGCTTGTAGCGGAGTAACGAAAACCAATAGTGATTGCGAGTGCGGTTTCACGGTGACTGGTAATATTTGATGAAGTTAGAGAAAAAATTAGGGTTTGTGTTTGAGAAGAAAAAAGAATGGATTTTTTGTTAATAGATATATTTGGCATGATTTGTTAGGGGAAACTTATAACGACTATTAGTGTTAGGGACCAAATGTGTTATTAGTTCCAAAGTAAGGACTATCCATGTAACTTTTTAAAGTTAGGGACGATTTTTGTAATTTAAAGTAAGCCACAGGAACAAATAATCTAATTTACCCTTTCGAAAAAAAATGTTAAAGGTAAGAATACCGGTGTTCGTTCGGTTCGGTTACGTTACAAAATGTTTTTCATTTAATTTTTTTTCCTTTTTTTTATTGAAATGAATTTAAATTGGATCAAACCGAAATTATTTTCGTTTTTTAGCTCCGGATAAATCGAATTTGCATAATTTAAATTATTTATTTATTTAATTATACAGTTTTTTAGCTAACAATTTTTTCGTTTATGAATGTTGTTATATATATGAAAGAGTTTAATGTTTTTTTAATATAAATATATAAAAAGTAGAAAAATATATATTTACGTGAATTCGGTTTTTAGTTTTGAGTTCGATCCAATTTCGTTTTTCGGGTTTTCATGGGTCCTGAAAACGGGTCGAATATTGACCCGAATAACAAAAACCTCATCTTCACTCTTCATTTGCTCTCTGTCTGTAGCATATCTTCAAACATCCATCCAGGTTCATCTCTTTCTTTTTTAATTTCAAGATTTTCAATTTGTATTTTATGAATCTAGTACTCGCTTCCTTAGGAAATGCTAACTAGGTTAAGGTCAAATTCATGTCACAGATACTACTCGTAGTATGGGTTTATTCCATCAATATTTTCATTGTAATCAACTACTTTCTGTTTGAATGTAGCAAACTCTTATTTTGTTATACTAAAGTGGCACCCTCTTCTTATACTGCCTTTTTTAACCACTCAAGGGTGGCCTAGTGGCAAAAATGCTAAAATGTGTGAGGTCCAAGTTCAATTCATGCTAAGTGCAAACAATCTTGAAGTGGCCAAAAGGTCGGAAACCATGGTTACCCAAAAGATTTGAGTCTGTGTGGCGGTGGGTTCAAACCTGGGGATTAGTCCGCCAAAAGGTCGGAAACCATGGTTACCCAGAAAAGGGTACTACGCTTTTACTTTCTATATAATGTAGTTTGTTACATTCAAACACAAAAAAATACACTAGTTCATTACAATGACTATTTGCTGAAAATCGATTATGTTTCGGTTCAATTTTCCAAATAGTAATTAAATTGCTTTTATAAACAGTCTGTGTTCTTGACAAGTTACATAGTGGTACACGTGTACAGTGAGAATATTGAGATGTTAAGAAACAACGGCATGTGTTAATGGATGTTTCTTAAAGTTCCTTTCTGATTCTAGGTAGAAAATGGGAAGCCGAGCGTTAGTTTTACTAGGACCAGCTTTTTTGTCTGAATGTATTATGCTTAATCACTTGTCGAAATCTGGATTTCATCAAGCACTTAGACAGAAGGAGAATAGGCTTAAAGTTGGAGTTCGTGACTACTCGGTCCATTCCAGTTTGGAAAGGCCTAATGTGGCGCGTTTGGCTGAAACTGCACGTATCTCTTTAACTCCACAAGAGGTATAAGTCTGAGTTTTTTTGCATACAACGAACGAGTTAAGGAAATATTTTATCGTTGTCATATGTACATCAGCATAATTAGTGTGAAGACATTGTATACATGTATCTGTATCCGTTTTGATATATTGTTGTTCACCTTGTTAAAATCTCTGGTATTTGGTTCATTATTATTAGCCTACAAACAAACTTTGTTATTAACTAGTGTTAAATTATTACTTTGTGTGGTACTTATATGTGATACGTTATATATATATGAAATTGGTGGCTATGCACACCTAGAGTTTAGAATTCCCCAACTAGTATTAGTTACAATTAAGGGGTGTTTGGGATTTCTATAGAATTAGTTATGAGTTAGAGGGTGTTTGGGATGCTTACTATAAGCAGCAGCAGCAGCTTAAGTTATAAGTTTCAGGAAATAGTCAGCTTATAAGAAGAGTAATTATCTAAAAAAAATTGTTTTAGTCGAGGAGGGTAAACGAGAAATTTTGATCCTATCTTAAATAAGCAGATTATAGTTGTTCCCTTTTTGGTTCTAAATATGATTTATGCAAAGAATAGACATTAAACTGCTTATATACCTTTGGAAAACGCACTGAGGCTATAATCTGTTTGAATAAGCTATCAGAACACCCAGAAACAATATGACTGACAAAAAACGAATATGCCGCAGCCGGACACAGTTACAAGTTAGTATACGATTTCCTATAAACGTCTTCACTTTGATCATCTGATTAACTTAATATATGCTTCGGGTGATAATCAGGTATCGTAACAATCTGTTGCTAGTACCAGCCCACATTCATGATTCATCATGTCTTGTTAATGGTGTAAATTTTTTTATTTTTCGCTCCTGATTTCTTCATCTTGTAATTGGTGTTTAAGTTTCTTTGATTTTGCTTACGTGTACCTAATGCATATTGGGTATTGTTTTAGCAAAAAGAGAGACTTGATTATAAGTACCTAATGCTTTAACTCTCGATAATTTGCTGAATAATTGGGGTTATAGGTTTATGGGCGTGGTCGAGACCGTTAGACTGGTGTTCAATGCTCACTAATAATAGAATTCTTTGCTAATATGCAAATCGCATGACGGGTTTCTGCAATCATATTCATGTATGGGTCTTGGAATGATAACTTAAATATGTGTGTCATTACTAGTGATTTGTGATTATTAAATAGTTTTTGTAGTATGGTTGTGATTACTTACAGTTGGCTGCAGCTTTTGGTCAAATTTATTTTTAATGCTAATATATTTGAAAGCCTATAAGGAGTGATCATGTTGGCTGTTTCTGATCTCATAAAAAGTTGGAGATACAAAATTGCCATTGAAGAGATTTTTTAACTTGTTAGTATTAAAAATCATATTAATTGAAATAAATAATACACGTGGACCTGACCCTTTTTTTAAACTAACACATCTGGGCCAAACCCGTTCACTTTTCGACCTGTACTGGTACATTTCGCTCTGTCTTTTGGAATCAGTACACTTGTGCTACTTGCACAGTTGATCCTTCTGTTTGTTACAGTTCCGTCTTTAATCTTTCTACACTTTTAATCTTGTCTCGCTGCCCCCCTGTACATAGACTTATATATTCAGCGTAGGCTCATTTAGCCTTTTATGAATTCATGCCTGTAGGATTTCATGCTTTTATGCTTGTACGGCTTATGTATGTTCGTTGAGCTTTATTCCCTATATGTTTGAATGATTGTATCCCATAGATGGCTTTATGGCTTTTATGTGTGTTTTATTTTTACACTTGTATGCTCTTGTGCTTTTAATTATATTTGATTGTATTGTTTTATCTTCTTATATGTTGCCTTATTGAAATATGATCTTTATGTGCCCTTAGTGCCATATTTTCCAAATACATGCTTGCATGCTCTCATGTTTCTATGTCGGTATGTGTTTATGTCTTTGCACGCCGGTATGTTTTTGCTTTATATGCTTTCTTTTCAGTCTCTGTCTTTTGCATCCTTACACACACCACACATAAAGTCTAGGGGCATTTACATGTATCCCCTAAAAAACTTCAATATTTACATATTTCCCCAAACATGCTTCAATAGTATTGTATAATATGCATTGAAAACTTGTTTTTTGGGGAAATATGTAATTTATGAATTATAAAGTCTATTTGCTTGCACACACACTTGCCGGAGGTCTTTCCGGAAGCAGGCCCTTTACTCTCGGGTAGTAGTGTGACTGTCTACATCTCACCTCCCCCATACCTCGCTCCGGCGGGATTGGGTATTGTTGCTGTTGTTGACTGTTGTTGTATATCCTTTTTGATCATTGAGATTGCATATTAATGGGAACTTTACATAATGTTTTAATATTTAGCTGAATTTCAATAAAATGACATTTTAACCATTGCATTATGCCACTATATGTCGCAGTAAGTTGTTTTTTCCTCTTGATTTATGTAGGCTGAAGAGTTTGCCCCCAAAATCCAGCAAGTGGTGGACTGGTATTACTCACTCCTCTGCATATTTGTTATAGTCAGATGTCATGTGTTTGATGTTGTTCCATAAAAGCCAATTGTTGGGTTTCTTTTGCTATATGTCATTATATCTTACAAGTTTTCTATACTCTTGTACTGTTTGGATTCTTACACATCCATTTAAAATATTGAAAGTGAGGCTGATGAAGTATTTCACAATAGTGACGAAGTAATTCCTGTAATAGGAAAAGAGTATTTGAACAAAGACTTTATTACTTTGACCCTGTTATGCTAGTCTTGGATCCTTAAACATTTCACACTTTCACTATTTCAAGTGATGACTTAATATATGGACCAGGTTTGGACAACTTCAAGATGTGGATCTTCAGAGTATCGAACCATCAATACGTGCAGGTGCTTGAACTTTAGATCCCACTTAGTCACTTTGCTTAGTTCTTTAAAATGTCTCGTACTTTTTGTTGATTTGATAACTTTGCAGCCCACATTAGTCATTTTTTTTATGCTAGCCTCAAATAACAATTTTGTTAAACCCTTTCCTCATAATTTTCATTTGATATTTATAAGTCAATTAACTCCAGTTTCATGGAGACTTGACCTTCTCCTATAAGCACATTTTTCATGATGTGAACAACATAACATACAATTATTTCAAATTGTTTTATAGATACTGAAGCAGGAAGCTTTCGTGAGGACAGTCCTGTAACATTTGATAATAGGTACTATTAGTTCTCACTTTTACCTGTTTGTATGGCTTGTATTTAGTACAAAATCTAAGAACAATGTACTATGCTGGTAACAGGGAGGCCATAATAGCTGCTATCCCAAGTTATGAAGAGCCATACATAAAAGTTCCGAAAGTCTTGAAACAGGAGTAACACAATAAGGTTAGCAGGGCATTCATTTTTTCACCTGGTGTTTAAGTTGCTAATAGAAACTAGTTGTTGAACTAAGCGTTTCAAAAATAAAGACCATAATAGACTTTTCTTAGCTTCTGTTCAGCGGTGACTTATGTTTGAGCAGGAGGTAGTCTTTTTAATCGGTTTGAGATCATGGTTCCATTAAAATTGCACAAAAATAATGTAGTATCATATTTTTTATTCGTGTACGTATTCTAGTTCAAATATTATAAAGAGTAAAATACACCATTCGACCCTAAGGTTCTACACAGAATACTAGATTAGTCCCATTTTCAAAATAAATACGCGAATCATCCCAACTTTTCTCGTTTTGCATCTTTTCGTCATGCCTGTTAACTCCCTCACGTGCCTTGCACATGAGGGCAAATTTGTCGTTTCGTGTATTGTCATTTGTTTCCTGTATTCTATTCCTTCATCTTTTTCTTGATAACCTCCTCTCTTCTTCATCTTCAACCTCCACCACTCCCACCACTTTCTCCACATTATTGACTTCAAAAGCATTGCAATACACCCTCACGACCACATTCGGGCAATACTTCAAAATATTTGACATCGTATTCATCGTACAGACAAGACCCCAACATAGAAATGTAACTCATCACCATCACGAATAAAACACATATAAGTATAAACTTCAAAGAAACCATACACAATTTTGTTTTTGTAGAAGTTTACATGAAATTCTACAAAAAATAAATAAATAACAGACATTTTTGCCAATAAGGTGAATACTAAGCCATTTTATGAATAGAACACACCATTACTCAAATTGGTTGCTTAAGTACCAAATTTCTAACAGAAATAGCTAAACATGAGATCCATTTTCATTGATTAGTTGGAGTGCTACCGCTAACGTATAATTCTCTGTAAAACCGCTGGGAAAATGGGGCATCGATAGTAGGAAATCTTATCACAATGCTTGCGCTCTCTCGACTGACCATATAATCACAAGGTCATATGACACGGCTACAATATTTAACAGATATACGAAGTGGCGTTTCATATAAGTTTTGATGATCTGACTTTTTATATGATAACACAAGCGTCGTTCTGACTTGGTTTCCTACTTTTTGTTAATCAGCAGCTTCATCTTCTACTCGCACACAGCTCGATCTCTTGGAACATCCGACCACCACATCTTCTAGTGGCACGTCAATAACATTATTGTATCAAGTTTAGATGTTTGATTTATTGTATCACATCATTTATTACCTAAAGTTTTCTAGTTTTTTGTGTAATTAGTAAACAATTTGACTCTAGTTATAATTGTAAACTATATGCTGTTGGAATACAAAATTTGGTCACCGGTCCCCCAAATTACATGTTAAAGACGTTCCACACTGTTGAAAGGAGTGATAGGGATATTATGTTGGGCGATGTTTATAATATAGATGAAAGAACATGTAGAAATGTAAGGATTGTCGGGCGTGCGCAACCTAATGTAACATGATTACATGTTAGGTCTAATAAATTTGTCGGATATGTTGAATCAGCGAAGTGCATCATAAGAACACCATAAGCCCATAACTATGCAGTTTGTTTTTTCTTATGATGATCATAGTTAAAAAACAGTTTGTACATGTTCATGTTAATTGTACCGCGTTGTACCACTTTGTATGTGTACAAACTGTTTCTTACCTATGATCATTATTAGAAAAAACAAAGTGCATAGTTATGGACTTATGGTGTTGAAGATGATGAAGAAGAGAGGAGATTACAGATGAAACAAATGAAAATACACGAAAGGACAAACGTGCCCTCATGTGCAAGGCACGTGAAGGAGTTAAGAGTCATTGACTGACGATGGTTAGTCAAATAGACGAAATGTGATGAAAAAGAGAAAAGTTGATATGTGTATAAATAAAAGTAAATAAATCGCCTGTGCGTAAACTTCCAAACTTTAAGCACGTATCAGTGGAGAAATTGCCTATTATTTTCAAAGCATCGAGAATGTGAATTAGGGATGGCAAAAAAAAAAGGCGAACCCGATGGGGAAATTCGAAACCCGAACTAATTGGGGCGGGGCGGGGCATGCTTATCGGGTTGCGGGACGGGTTTGGGGCTTAAACGAGGAATTTAATCGGGTTTGGGGCGGAGAGCGGGGAATAACATCCCCGCCCCGCCCCGCCCGAATAATGCATACATATATACAAATATATCTACACTTATATAGTACCAAAAAAGCTTTAGCTCAGTTGGTACTCACCTTTGAAAAACTCATGGGCCCACTGGAGAGATTTTGTGGATACAATGTCAAGGGTTCCGAGTCCCGCCTCCTGCCTACTCTAGTAGGTACCCCACAGAGCCAGGAGAGTTGCCGGAGCTATTCCTTGTGGGGTGGACAATGGCTGGTGCCAAAAGGCACCCGGGGTCAGGGTGTTCCCGCCAATTCACACCTTTTTGTGGATCTACACTTATATAGTATTTTGTTAGTATTTACATTATAAAAAATATTTCTCTAATATTGTTATTTTTTTTATCTTTGTAAGATTGCAAAATAAATATTATAGAAACTTGCTTAATGTCATATTTTTAAGTTTTAATTTTTGAAGATGTAATTTATCATTATTTTTGTATTATACTATTGTTGAAAACTTAATAATCCATATTCGTAATTGATTATTAATATTTTCTTAATTTTTTAACTTATTGCCAACAGTTTAAAAATAATAATAAATGTAAAATGAAATGACTTTGATCAAAAGTTGCACCCAAAGAGGACACCCCGATAACATCCCCGATTAGTACCGGGGCGGGATTAGATCCCGATGAATATCGGGGCAGGTTTGGGGATAACTTTGATAATCGGGTTTGAGGATAAGGATAATCACCCCGTTCTAAACCCGCCTCGTCGATATCCCTAATGTGAATGATATGATAAACATATATTTGATATTTAAACAAAGTTGAATCATCCCAAAGATGAGACATGTCATGTTGCATGATTGCCACCATTAGTACAAAGTTTGTGTTTCTATGTATATATGTTTCATCGATCGTACCTTAAGAGATTTTACAACCAACTTTGCATAGATGTAAACTCCAACTGAATTAACCAACTTTTGACTTATGTATATTCTCTTTGTAGTTGACTTTTACTAGCTTAGTCTAAACTACTAAATGATTAAGCATCCTAACGAGTAACGAACTCTAAAGAGCTACACGATCTCTTTTGTTTTTGAGTTGACTTACTTCTAAGAAAGCGATAATAGTATATAAATGTGAAAGATTAAATGTATTCCAACAAATTCTAAAAATAGGTTTTAATTTTAATATAAAAGTATAATGGAATGACTTTTATGTTTTCGTTTGAGCAAAAACAGCTACCAACTATATTTATTTAGTTGAAAACTGGATTTTAGGTTGGTAACACTATTTCAAATCCTTGTATGGTTGGGTATTTTTCCTTAGCCCATGAGGATTAATAGCCCAACACATTGAGGCTCATATTGGGTTTATTTAAGGACTTTTATTATTGTGGTTAGCAGTAAGATGTGTGAAGAGTTGTGAGGAGAAGAAAATAAAAGAAAAGAAAGAAGATTTTCGGAGTAATATATCACCCAAATTCAACTGCAGTGTTTTTCTGATCACCGGAGATTGCACCGTTGGATCGTCACGATTTTCGGACTGTAGCTTCCTGACATCGAGAGGAAGGTTCTGACCGTTGGGATTTTGATTTTGAGGCCTGGAAGTCCGTTTTCATACCTGGGCAGATTGCATCTTATTTGGTGATATTCGTCCTTTCTTGTTCTTTGATTGTTGCCATATATCTTGATGCTTGATTCCAAGATTATGATGTTTGTTGTATACCTCTAGTGTTATCTAGAGAAGACCTTGTGTACCTCTCCTCGTTGATAGTGAATTTAAGCGGCACTAGGTGTCCCGTGGTTTTTACCCGTTTTGGGGTTTTTCACGCTAAAAATTTGGTGTTCTTGCTGTGTGTTTGATTACATTTTTATCTGCTATTTTGGGGCTGATTTGAGACTGTTAGGGGCTGATTAGAGTTGTTTTTGGTTTTCCCTATTTGTTTGCATCCTCATAGGTTCATACGAGTTTGGGTAAGTGGTGTCAAACGAAGGGTTTTGCTCCGCAATTGTGTTTATACCGGTGTGACCATTGTTCCTTACATGTCATTATTGGTATCGAAGTGTTGAGTTCTTGGTTGGGGGGAACTTAACCTGTATGAACGATGGAAGCTAATACAAGTAGGATGGTTAGTTTGAATGGTTCTAATTATCATGTTTGAAAAGGAAAAATGAAAGATCTCCTTTATGTTAAAGGACTAATATTGCTGTATATATACTTGAGTTAACTTGAGAAACAAAACAGATGCAGATTGGGATTATTTTGCATAGACAGGTTTGGGATTTATTAGGTCTATAGGTTAATGATAAATGTTTTGAACATATTGTGAGAGAGACACATGCTGTACTCTTTGGTGTACAAACTTGAACAATTATATGCTCGAAAAACTGGAAATAACGAGTTGTCTTAAATAAAGCAAATGATGAGATTTAAAGTTACACTGATGGGTCTCCTTATTACTGATCATTATGTAGCTTTCAGGGAATTATAATCAGCTTGAGGTATGGGTATCAAGTTTGAAGATGAGATTCATGGCTTGTGGCTTTTTGGTATTTAACGGATACTTGGGAGACTTTTGTAGGACATCTTTGTCCAACTCGCACACAGAATGGTGTTATTTACTATAGAATTGGCTAATGGCATTATTCTAGATAATGAAGAAACGAGGAAGAAAGTCACAGGGTTTTTCTTCACAGTCAGTTGTACTTGGTTTCAGAAATGCGGGGGGGGGAGAAGTCAAAGCAGAAGGCCCGAAGTACACAGATGGTAAATCATCGTAGTTGTTAAGCAAGGAAAATTTGCTGATGTTGAATGTTATCTTTGTCATAAAAGGGGGCACACGATGAAGTTTTGCAGCACAGTTGAAAAAACGAAGAACAAGAAGAAAAACTACAACAAACCAGAAGAAACAAAACACACTAAAGATGATGATGGTTGATGACAATAATGAAGTATATACACCACAAGATGAGTTCTTTGTTTGTTATGATTATGATGTGGTCAACCTTGCTAATGATGATTCGAGTTGGATTCTTGACGTGATGCTAGGTTAACTTTTGTTTCATGTTGCAACACGAAATGTTATTATTCAGCTTTTAACACATCCATTGTACTTCGGTGTTGTTAGGATGGGTAAATACTGTGGTTAAAGGATTGATGGTATTGGAGATTTGGCTTGAAGTTTGACACCGGAGGATGGGAATTGGTTTAGTAATAATGTAATACATGTCCCAGATTTGAGATCTATATTATTCAACAGGTCTTCTAATGAAGATGGTTACCACACAGTTCGGTAATGGTTTTGTGGAATTGTAAAACACTCGGATTACTAGGATTATGGTAAGAGGAAAAAGGGGGAATCCAAGTTATACATGACTAATCGAAATAATCTAAGAGATTTGTCATATGATGTAGACAATGATGATATGACCGAGTTATGGCATAAGAGACTTGGTCACATGAGTGAAAAGGGGATGTCTATTCTTTCTAAGAAGAAATGTGTTATCTGGTGTGCATGATATCAACTTGAAAAAGTTGTTCTTACTGTTTGGCAGAAAGCAACTAGACTTGCTTTTTAAGAGTAGTTCTCCTTTCAGAATGGTGAACATACTTGATCTGGTCATTCAGATGTTTGTGGTCCAGGAAGACTAAAAACTCTTGGTGGGTGTTCATATTTTGTAACTTTCATCGATGATCACTCAGAAAAGGTTTTGGGTATATACCTGATAGACTAAAGATCAAGTATTTGGATGTGTTTAAGCAGTTCATGCTTTTGTTGAGTAGGCAGGACAGGAAGAAATTAAAATGTATTCGAAACTGGACAATGGAGGTGATACATTGGCCCCTTTTGATGTTATTGTAGGAGATGGGAATTTCTAAAATCAGAAGGTTCCACCGAAGACACCACAGTTAAATGGCTTAGTAGAGAGGATGAATAGAACTTTGGTTGAGAGAGTCAGATGCTTGCTTTCACATGCAAGGTTGCTTGCATCTTTTTGGGGTGAGGCTTTGAATACGACGATACATGTTATTAATCTAACCCCTTGTCTTCCTTTGCGTTTTGATGTTCCTGACAGGGTTTAGAGCGGCAAAGATGTTTCATACCGTCATTTATGAGTTTTTGATCTGTGCATATTCCCAAAGATGAAAGATCAAAGCTTGATGTGAAGGGTAAGCCATGTGTGTTCCTCCGGTATGGTCAAGATGAATTTGGGTATAGGTTGTATGATCCAGTTCAAGAGAAACTCGTTCGTAGCCGAGATGTAGTGTTTGAGGAAGATCAAACTTTGAAAGATGTTGAGAATGCTGAGAGGGAGACAATTCCTCAACATAATGATGATCTTATTGACTTGGATCCGGTTCCTCCTAAACATTTTGACTCACAGTTTGGAGATGATATTCAGAATGATGAAGAACAGGGTGCTGATGATGTTGATGCTCAAGAGCAACCAAACTTAGATGAAGACGTTCATCCTGAGTTACCAGTACCTGATATGCCACCATTACTACCAGTTAGAGGCGGTCTCTTTTACTGAGATCATCATCCTTCCACATGCTATTTTGCACATGAGTATGTTTTACTTACTGATGGGGGAGAGCCCGAGTGTTATGCAGAAGCTATGGAAGATGAACACAAAAAAGAATGGTTTGAAGCCATGGAAGATGAGATGAATTCCTTGCATGAGAACAATACCTTTGAGTTGGTGAAGCTGCCTAAGGGCAAGAGAGCTTTGAAAAACAAATGGGTTTACAAATTGAAGACTGAAGAACATACTTCTAGACCGAGGTACAAGGCCAGATTGGTGGTTAAAGGTTTCAGTCAGAAAAGAGGTATTGATTTTGATGAGATTTTCTCTCCGGTTGTGAAGATGGGATCAATTCGAGTTGTTCTTGGTTTGGTGGCTTTACCCGATCTGATGAGTGGAGCAAAATGATGTCAATGAAACTTTTCTTCATGGTGATCTGGATAAAGAAATCTACATTGAGCAACCTGAAGGTTTTCAGGTTAAGGGGAAGGAAGGCTACGTGTGTAGACTATAGAAAAATTTGTACGGGTTAAAGCAAGCACCGAGACAGTGGTACAAGAAAATTTGAGGTGAAGCAAGGCTACCGAAAATTCTTCAGTTCACTGTGTTTTCTTTTAGAAGTTGGTTGATGATGACTTTATCATGTGTTGCTATATGTTGATGATATGCTGATTGTGGCAAGAAGAATTGGGAAGAATTGCCAATTGAAGCGATGATTTGAGCAAGTCTTTTCTATGAAAGACTTAGGGCCAGCAAAAACAGATCATTGGCCATTCGAATTTTCCGTGATAGAGGTTCCTAAAACAAAGGGGGGGAGGGAAGGGGGGAACAAAATAATAATAAAACAAAAGGGCGGGAAGGGGGCGGGGGGGGGGAAGGGGGGCAAAGGGAGGGTGGGGGGGGTGAGGGAGGGGGGGAAAGGGCAAGGAAATGTTTTTTGCATATATCTCTAAGAGCAATTATATTGGAAGGTGTGCTATGCAGGTTTCAACATGGATAAAGCTAAAGTGGTTCGTTCCCTATATTACTACCAACTTAAGTAACAATTGATAAAGATTGCCCATCTTTCCTAGAAGAATATTGAAAGGATGGTTAGAGTTCCATATGCATCAGCGGGTTGGTTGCTGATGTATGTTATGGTGTGGACAAGGCCGGATTAGCTCAGCAGTTGGTGTTGTCAGTTCGGTTCTCTATCCATATCCTGGTAAAGAAGCATTGGAAAGCTATTAATGGATTTTAGTATCTGTCGACAATTGTTTTGGTTAACTTCCACAATTGGGTATCACATTTAGAAATGGGGAACCCTTGTTGTTGGTTTCACAAACTCAGTTATGGCTGGAATTAATGACACATGAAATCCACTTCCTGATATATTTGTGACCTTTGCAGAGGGAGCAGTTTCATAGGCAATCATAGGATTGCAAAAGTGTGTATGGCTTCAATGTCTACAAATGAGGTTGAGTATATTAAGGCATGCTACGGTAATGTTCTATTATATTTATCTCACAAGCGTGCAAAGAACTATTGTGGTTGAAAAGGTTTTTGCAAAAACTTGGTTTCAAGCAACAAACGTTATGCGGTTCTTTGTGACAATCAAAGTGCTATTCACCTTGCTAAGAATTCGATGTTTCACAAAAGAACAAAACATATTGATATCCGTTATCATTGGATTAGAGATGCCATTGAAGATGGTATGTTTGAACTTAATAAAGTTCATACGGATGATAATGCCTCTGATATGTTGACAAAGGCTGTTTATATTTTCTTTGTAGCAAGAGAAAGTGAAGGTGTGTCGCTGCGATCGCCGGGTTGGCGAAATCATCACATAGGAGAAAAAAAGGTGAGATTTGATTGGGTATTTTTCCTTAGCCTTATGAGGATTAAGAGACTCACTTACATTATTGAGGCCATCTTGGGTTATTTAAGGACTCTTATTAATTGAGGTTAGCTAAGTAAGATGTGTGTAAGAGTTGTGAAGAGAAGAAAATACAAAGAAAAGAAAAAGAAGATTTTCGGTGTAATATATCACCAAAATCTAAACGACAGTGTTTTTTTCGATCATCGGAGATTGCATCGTCGGAATGCACAATTTTCGGATTGTAGCTTCTTCATGACATCAGAGGGAAGGTTTTGACCGTTGAGATTTTGATTTTGAGGCCTGGAAGTCCGTTTTCATACCTGGGCAGATTGCATCTTATTTGGTGATATTCTTCCTTTCTTGTTCTTTGATTGTTGCCATATATCTTGATGCTTGATTTCAAGATTATGATGTTTGTTGTATACCTCTAGTGTTATCTAGAGAAGACCTTGTGTACCTCTCCTCGTTGATAGTGAATTTAAGCGGCACTAGGTGTCCCGTGGTTTTTACCCATTTTGGGGTTTTTCACGCTAAAAGTTTGGTGTTCTTGCTGTGTGTTTGATTACATTTTCATCTGCTGTTTTGGGGCTTATTTGAGACTGTTAGGGGCTGATTAGAGTTGTTTTTAGTTTTCCCTATTTGTTTGCATCCTCATAGGTTCATACGGGTTTGTGTAAGTGGTGTCAAACGAAGGTTTTGCTTCCGCAATTGTGTTTATACCGTTGTGACCCATTATTCTTACCTGTCATGTATTTGTGTAGATAATTTATGATGCGTGAATATAAACGACATTTTGTAATTAATCTATTTTTAACTAAACCTAATACGTAACAACTTATCGCCTGATACGCATTCCCAATGAATAAGAAACAGTATGCAGATAAACGTGTAGAAGTCTTTGTATTTATCAAAATTATAATTTGTTGATAACAATACAAAAGCCCATTTAAATAGGTATTTCTTACCTCAACTAAACACAACTTTATTTTATTTTATATAAAAGACCTTTTACGTAATGGAATCCCAAACACCCTCTAATAGTATAATACGGGTACACATTGATAATATTCTATTAGCGTAAAATTAGCTAACTCAATTCCCTTGAAATCCTGTATTCTTCCCATGCACGTAAAAATCCTAAACCAATTGGGATAATATTAACATACGTGACTATATATATATATAAGGGTATACCACATAGTATTATAGATCCTATACGTAACTTGTTGGCTATCTTTTGAATATTCGTTTGGTTATCGATCGTACGTAGCAATGAGTTTCACAAAGTTGGCCAAAATCTTTGGCAAATCTAAAAAGCAACCAGACCATGTAGCAACCACAGAAAAGTTATCAGAGGTACATTGTTGTCTCACTTTGTTTCTTAATTGTTTATGGTCTACTTGTTGATACTGGTTTTAAAGATTGTTTCTTGTTTTGTTGCGACGGCTTAATATCGCGTAAAAATAATTGAATAACATCATAAAAAGACTAAGTTTTATGATGTTTAGTTTTTTTGTTTGATCTTGATCCTCTAATGGTGTTGGTTACACGTGAAATGTGTGTAACAAAGTTAAAAAAGACTAAGTTTTATGATGTTTACTTTATTAAGATATGAATGCATGTTCTTTTGTTTTTTGATCATGCCAAAAACATACGGTAATAAGGTCGAGTTGTGGGACTTGCTGAATATATATAGTGTTTCTATCGCCTACTCTTTTTAGTTAAATTTTGTTCTCTAGTTAATCATGAGGAGATCATCTATATAATTATGTTTATAATTCATGCAGACACTTCGATCGCTTGAGACAAAAGAGAAACTACTTCAAAAGAAAATTGCAGCAGAGCTTGAAAAGGCAAAGGCCTTCACTAGAGCGAATAATAAAAGGGGTATGGACTATTATAGATCGACATCCTTGTGATATTTTTTATCAGATTACTTTGTCACTTCTATATACTTAACGTTGTTTGCTTGTTTTGTTCTTTTTCTTTATGTCGATTATTCAGCCGCAATACAGTGTCTAAAGAGAAAGAAACTTTATGAACAACAGCTTGAACATATTGTAAACTATCAATGGCGTATTCATGAGCAGGTGACTTTTTCTAATGATTTTTCAGTTTACTTTCATATTCTCTTCAACATTGATGTTAAATAACTAACATGTATGATTGGATAACAGATTACTATGATAGAGAGTGCAAAATGTACCACTGATACTGTAGTTGCTCTGAGAACTGGAGCTGGAGCAATGAAGAAAATGCAGAAGGAAGTGTAAGCTCCCGGATTTATATCCAGCATACACCACACTAATATGTTTTTATTTTATTTTGTAATATGCTATGAGAACAAATATATGATATATAACTGTGGGTCGTCTTCTATGGTACAGGAAAATTAATGACGTTGACAAAACAATGGATGAAATAAATGAGCAAAGCGAGAAGTTGAAACAAATCCAAGAAGCAATTGCAGCACCTATTAGCGGCCAAGAATTCGATGAGGTAATGGTCAAAGAGATTTGTTTTACTTCTAAACTCTAATTTGTAACTTTGAGTGCAATATGAATTAAAAGTAATAATTTTTTATACGCAGGATGAATTGGAGGCTGAACTTGAAGAATTAGAAGGACTTGAGTTGGAGGAACAACTTCTCCAGCCTGTCACAACAACTGCCCCTGTGGCCTCGCAGTATGTGTCAGCTAGAAAACAACCAGCACGCATGGCTCCACGTCAGAACACAGTGCAGGAAGATGAGCTTGCTGCATTGACAACGGATCTGGCTTTATAAACATGAAAGTTTCTGCATTTTGGAAGTTAAATATCTTCGTATTTCTTAGAAAAAGATTGTGAAGATTCGAGTGCAAAGTAGAAACAATGGAGGATCTCTCGGCAATATGACGTTTATGCAACACGCTACATTATATCAACGAATGAGTTGATATTATATCAATTTTCATGTGTACATCAGCTTAATATATATGAAGACATTGCATACATGTATCTACATCCATTTTGATCATTAAGATTACATGTTGATGAGGATTTCGATGATGTTGTATTATTTTGGTGGAATTCAGTAAAACAATCATTTTAACCATTGTATGGATTGTGTGGACATTACATTATGCAACTACATTGGGCAGTAAGTTTTATTTTCTCTCTTGATTCACGTAGGCCGTAGAGTTTGTTACACATATCAGGTGTATTGCTAGTAGAGACAATATGTTAATCATAACAAGAAAACATAAATTGTAGAAAAAGATACTGTAAGTCTTTTAAATGTGAAGACTCGAAAACACAAACAAGGAAAATGTGGAGGCGTGTGACGTTCACAGTTTTCTTAAGACAGATTCATCATCTCCACGGTGCTTGAGAAATCATGAACGTCTATCTCCCATGATACAACAACAACAGATAATCCTCTTAGCACAAACGGATTATCTAGGCAAACCAAAATGTGTCTTCCCTCTATTACGAACCAGATTTTTAGGTAAAGGGTTTCCCCGGTAAATTTTATTACGCCAAAAAACATTTAAGTACAAGGGATGAGGGTGAGTACCACATCTCCGCCCGTTACATGGGCAAAACTACTTCATAAATAGGAAGGTACACAAAATGACTAGACAAAAGAAACATAAATTCATTTCTTCTTGCGACCTCGAACACGGATATCCAGATCATCACATATAGCTTGAAGCTCATGAGAAAGATCCTGACCGTCGTACATATCATCATCGTATGAGTCATCATCATAGTCACCATTACAATACGAATCCCTTCATTTTTCCAGCAAACTTTGAGTGCCAAAACCTACCCTTTCAGATGCCATAGAACGAGCCATATCATTATCAACTGATGCAACCTCATCATCACTATCATATTCACCCGAAAACTCTACCTTCTTTAAAGGATTACCAGCTTTATCCACAAGAATAGCTTGTCCACTAGTAAGTAAGTCTTCAAACTTCCCGATTTTATCAATAATAGGAGTAGTACCAGAACTACTATTATCGACATTCATAAAAGAGGATCCACTTGAAGTAGCCCCGTTATTTACCAAATTAGTAGTCCCCCATTGGTTACAAACTCCACATCATTATCGACTGAATTAAGAACATCAAATGGATTCGAATCACTAACCTCAATAGTAGGTTCCACACATTTCTTCTTATTACCACTAGAACTAGCAGTAGTCTTTTTGGGAACAGATCGATATTCTTTCTGATCTTTAAAGCCTATTTTAGGACCAACCGGAACACCTCGAGAAGTTTGACTAGGCTTCTTCATAGTCTTCTTTTCACCAGCACCAGTATTCTTCGGACATTCCTCATGAGTATGTCCAAAAATCTTACAAGACGAACACCTAGGAGGTTTCCACTCATACTCAACACGGACAATACATGTATAATGGCCCTCCCTAGTAATTTTAGGCATAACCACGACAATGCTATCTTTCAACTCCACATCAGCTCGAAGCTCAATCGTAACTCTAACATAGCTTGACCTGCCCCAAGATTGCATGCACATATCAGATGTATAAGAGTCAAGCATTAGAGGAATACCCAGTTTAGTAGCAATGGCACTCAAGCCATCCTCGCTGAAAGCCATAACAGGTACACCATGAAGTTTAACCCAAATTAGAATAGTACTAACATCTTTCTTCAATAGGTTCTCATCCGGATGCCATTTATTCAGGATAAGCGGGTTATTTCGAATAAACCATGGACCATTCTCAAGCATAGCAACTAATCCGTCCATGAAGCTAAATTGAAAGGAGAACAATCCGGTAGACGAGCTGAACATTAAGGAGAGGAATGATTGAGTTATGTTTTTCAGTGTCTATTTAATGTGACACTAAGGGCCTGTTTGGTTCGCGGAATCTTAAGGATTATGATGGAATTAGAATCTAATTCTATTCCATAACGTGTTTGGTTGACAGATTCAAAGAATTCGGAATCTGAATTCCATTCCTTAATGTGTTTGGTTGGCAAATGAGATGAAACGAAATTCCTTCAAAATCTCATATATATGGAATTCAACATTCCATAGCAAAATGAGAAGATTGTTTACAATTCCATGGAATTAAGATTATTCTTGTC